>JANFOE010000579.1:600000-782890 GCA_025667525.1 Glebionis coronaria
TCGACATTCAATCTTGATGAGGACGTTGATGATGATGAGCTATTGACTAGGAAAATCATGAGTTTTAGACTTTGTGGGAAAGTACATTCGTTGACTTTGAAAGAATTTGCTAAGTACTTGGAGTTTTACACTAGAGAGGAGCGAGATGAGGAAGGATTTGAAGTGTATTTTCAAGGAGGAGAACGTGATCATGTGAACTTCAATGCTAATGAGTTTTGGGCATTAATTTGTACGGATGAGGATCCTTTGAGCTTATCTAGGAGCTCAAACACTAGGATTTCTAGTCCATTTTTGAGAGTGCTCCAAAAGATGATTGCTTACGCGGTTTGCCAACGAACCACGGGATATGATAAGGTTCAAAAGAATGATTTGTGGTTGTTTAGCATGTTTAGGGACAAGAACCGTGAGCAATATGCTAATGTGGCTTGGGTTATTGCAAAGTGGATGAAAAGGAAAGGTCCTGGTAGTCAAACAGGTAGTATGATTGTGTGTGGACAATTTGTGACTAGGTTAGCCCGAAGAATGAGACTTTTAACCGATCAAGTTATGGGTAACCTTAGTCCACCGATCATATGTGATACCATTGACAAAACCACCTTGAGAGATTTGATTGAAGCGGATGGAAGGTTGTTACGAGAAGACGCGTCGGCGAGAACACCACGTGTGAGCATGCCGCGAGCTCCTCGTGCATCACTCCAAGATGTTTGTGATCGGATGGGAAGGATGGAGGTTAGGCAAGATCAACTTGGGTTTATGATGGAGCGACAATGTTATAGCATGGATCAATACGCTCCGGTTTTCGAGAGGATGGCGGAACAATATAGCGTTCCGATGAGTGGACCTTATGGACCACCCGGATATCACCATGAGCCATTCTATTACTCCCACCAACCACCACCTTATCCACCACACTTCCACCTATCCAATGCTCTAAGGAATGATGATACTGAAGAGGATAAGTGATGCCTCTTGTGTTTGTGACTCATGTGTTAGTCACAATTTGAAACAATTTGAAAACAATTTATTTGGTTGTGTAATATGCATTTGTTGGCACGTAGGACAAAACTAATACTTTGTGTGTGGCTTTTTAATTTTTATTTGGTATGTAAGATATGTTTGCGTATATATTTCGTGTTAAATTGCAAAAAATAAGCGAGTCAAAGCACAATAAGGCGAAGATTGAAGACTTCGGTTTCGTTCGCGACTCGGAATAAAAGGGGAGTATTATTCTTATTTTCCTCTATTTTTTACATTTTCCTTATGTTTAGCATTAGGGACAATGCTCATAATAAGTATGGCGGTGATAAGCGGAAAATAAGAGCGTTTTTAGTTGAAATTTTTTTGTATTTTATGTGACAAAAAGTGTGCCGCACTTTAAATTTGTGCGGACGCACACTCTGCCGGATTTATGAAAATTTTTGTGTTATGTATATATATAAAAAAACATTTGGTTGAAAGATTGGTAATTCCTGTAATTGTAAAGCTATTTTGACTCATAACTGATAACGTTGCTTACACAATATCTCATTCACAATTGTGAGGATTTTTAGCCTATAAATCGTAAGCATTCTTACGCTTTAAATCAAATTTGTGAATATGCTGATGATTAGTTTAATTCTAGAACTTGTGATTGGTAATCTTTCGAGACCTTAGTGGGATCATACTTGTATGATAAAAAGTATTTTAAATGATAACGAGGCAAAAGAAAAAAAAAAGATTGAAAGTTTTTGCCTATGTTTTAAGACAATAACATATTGAGGAAAACCATGTTGCGAGATGATAGTAGATCGTAAGTATGGGGGAAGAAATATTACCCCAAATGAAAAAAAGAAAAAAAAAGAGAATAAAGGCAAAAAGTAAGCATACAAGTGTGAAGTACAAATATGTAGAAACAATAAACATGGTGGAAAATAATACGGAGTATGTTATTTATTCTTTTTAACATGCGGTGATAATAAAAGTTTTGAAAAATACCTCTTTTGATATTTTACTTGGTGCTTACGCCAAATTGGTTTAGTTTAGTTCCTTGTACAAGCTTATGGTAATTTACTTTTCATGACTGTGCTTCTTGAGCGATAATTTACCCATAAAAAGAGAGTGTAAAATCAAAATATCTACTTCGTGAGGTATTTTGTGGCGTTGTCTTTACTTTCAATTATTTGCCTTATCTATTTCTCTCGACACCTATTAAAATATATTTTACCTTACTTGGGGACAAGCAAGAAGTTAAGTATGGGAGAATTTGATAACGCCTGATTTATACATGTTTGTCATGATGCATTTGTCCTTGTTTGCTATTTAAATAAATAAATTTTGTGTTGAAATGTTACTAATAATGTGTATTGTTTGATTGTAGTGAAGGAATAATCATATGGACCAAATATATGAAGAAATAAGAAGAAAAATAAAGAATGCTGAAAAAGACCCAAAAGTGCGACGCACAATTATAAAGTGCGGCGTACATTATGAGAAATACGATTTTGGAGAACTACCTAAAGTGCGGCGCACAAAAGATAAAATGTGGAGCACATTTGCAAAATGAAAGTGCGGCGCACATTTTCTGTAGTTACACCATTAAGTATCATTATGCATGGCTGTTATGGGAGAACCTCTTGATATACTCCATAACTTGTTAGCTACGTTTTGAGGTTATAAAAAGGGACCCAAAGCCAGGCATAAGGGACATCTCATACCACTTTTACTCCATTGTTATTAGGGTTTTCATAAAATCAAGGATTTAACAAATCCTTGATCGTTGTTACTAGTATAAGGGTAACCTTAGTTGGTTCACACGATTGCTGCTGTAGCAAGGATCTCAGGATATTGCTTGTGATTATAATAAGTTTGGAACAAAGCCTATACCTTTTTAGAAGCAATCATTGATTAATACTTTGTGGTATAATTCTTATTTCCTTTATGTTAATTCTCTACTTTAATTTACATATTGTTGAAATGAACTTCTTTACTGTTATTATGGAGTAGTGTGTTGTGCACTTTGGTTAAGGTTTTTACAGCCTTATGATTAGATAAGAATTTCGACTTTGATAGGGCAAAGTACGACGCAAAATTAGATTTGTGCGGCGCACTTTCTCCCTGGGTACTTGATTTTAAGCATGGTCTAGATGCTCTTGTATTTTATGTTATTAAGTAAGACCATTATAAGATGTTAGATTTTTTCATGACCATGACTAATACTCATTGTCATCTAGTAAATGAAACTTGTTATTCGCTTTTGTCGCGATTAGTGGAATAAAACATATAACAAACTCTTGCTTAGTTTCATCTAATATTTTAGTTATCGCAATCAAACATAAACCGTTCTTAATGCTTTTGACATGACATAATCTTTAGTCGGATTGTTGTTATATTAATTAGATGTTGCGTGTACGACTAGTAATCGACATGTTGTCTTACCTTGTTTATGTGCTTAGAATCATCATTGTCATCTATCTTTCATAAGTTTGTAACCTTAACCAAACGCACCTTTAAAACCATTTGATAAGTATATCTTTAGAACTTGTGACACTCTAGAGGTAATTGTTTTATAATTCTTTAGCATCAATCCCGTGTAACGAACTGGACTTTACCATTAAGCTATGCTATACATGATCAGGTATACTTGCCCGTGTTTGTGTTTCTAGTCATTTGTGTGTGGTAATATCTTGAAAAAATTTTAAGACTTGCAAAACAAACACTAATACTTGTTACTATATGTTGATGATATCGTTATCACCGTTTCATCTAAGATTTTGTTACGACATATTATTGCTTCTTTACATAGGGAGTTTGCTATGATAGATTTAGGTTTTCTTAATTATTATTTAGGTATTTCTGTTACGCGTGACTCTATAGGGATATTTTTATCACAACGTAAGTATGCTACTGAGATTCTTGAGCATACTCATATGGTTGGTTGTAATTCCAGTCGGACTCTTATTGATACTAAGTCCTAACTAGGTGATGATGGTGATCCAGTCTTGCGGGTTCTCCCTAGTATCTTACTTTTACTCACCCTGATATCTCTTATGTAGTACAGCAGGTTTGTCTTTATATGCATGATCCTCGGGAGCCTTATTTCTCGGCTCTTAAAAGTATCTTGAGGTATGTGCGGGGTACTTTAGACTATAGCCTACAATTGTTTACATCTTATACTACATCATTGGTTGCTTATTCTGATGCGGATTAGGCCGGTTTCCTTACTACTCGGAGATCGACTTTTGGATATTGTGTGTTTCTTGGCAACAACCTACTCTCATGGTCCTCTAAGCGTTAACCTATGATTTCTCTTCTAGTGTAGAGGCAGAATACCGTGGTGTTGCCAATTCTGTTGTCGAGACCTGTTGGTTAAGGAATCTTTTACGAGAGTTGCATACACCATTATCTCCTGTCACGCTTGTTTATTGTGACCATGTGAGTGTTGTTTATTTATCCTTTAATCCGGTCAACATCAATGTATGAAAAATATCAAGACTGATATACATTTTGTTCGAGATTTAGTCGTTGATGGTCGAGTCGAGTCCTACACGTTCCTTCACGCTATTAGTATGCGGACATATTTACTAAAGGGTTTTCATCCGTATTGTATGAAGAATTTCACTCCAGTTTATGCGTTCGGTGTCCTCTCACTCCAACTGCGGGGGAGTGTTAGCTGTCACTTATTTATGGAATTAGTATCACTTGATTTTAATCATTAGTTGTACTATATTTACGTGTATGAGCTGTACATGGGCTGTAGCCCATCCTTCCTGGTCCTATTTGTATTAGTCGATTGATTTCAGTTAAATACACAAAAAACATTCTCAGTCAATATCTTCCTTACTTACAGAAAGACGGTCAAACCAAACACCGATCACTTGAAATTCCCATTGCTATTAAAACTAATCACGCGTGGTCATTTTGATTTTGATATTGATTTGGTAGTTTTTACCAGCAAACAATGACACTCTTTTTTAGGTGTATTACGGGATATGCTTTTATAAAGAGATGTATTTTTTTATGATTAGATGTGTAGTGAAATAAACATGTTTGATAATGAGTTCGATCCATATTGAATGATGATACAACGCTAATATAAATATAATTTGTTTGATAATGTAAGACTCAACCAAAGACCGTGAGGTATCATAACGTGAGATTGCGCGTTATGCACGCATCATAGGCGTTGAGCGACGTTATGATATCGGCCTCCACATGTTCCCAACGGCGTTGGGCAAGAAGTTAATCCACCAACTTGCGTTGAAATGAACCTTTTAAAAATAATTTGGATCCATTATGTGTGTTTTTTCTGGTATACATGTGTGGAGTGTGTGTCCATATCATGTGTGCTTGGAGGTGGTTATAATGGAAGATGACTTAAATTGTGAATATAAATTCGCTATTTGTTACTTTAGTCTATGCAACTATTTTTATTTAAGTATTGGTTTCGTTTGTAAAAGTAAAAGAGAAAGAAAAGTTATTTTGATTTTTAAACTTTTGATAAAAATGTTATTGGTCGTGACATGGATGTTAAACTTGGGTGAGAACTTGTGTTGCTTGTGTGGTTTGGGAGTGACTTGTCTATGGGGTTAATATGCTTAAGTAACACAAAATCTCCCATCTCAAATGTTCAGTCACTCCTATGCTGTTTGCAAACTCTTTCATTTTTTGTTGAGCTCTCTCCAAGTAGAATTGTAGCACATAATTAGAAGCTTCTATTGCCACTAGTAATCTATCAGCTACTTCAACATTCGAGTCACCATACATATACAAAACATGAGTAGGAGGATTTTGACCATAAACCACCTCAAAGGAGTAGTATTAATGGTTGTGTGATGGCTAGGATTATAATATAACTCTATCAATAGTAACCAACTGACCAAATATTTTGGTTGTTCATCGGTCATGCACGTAAGCAACGTTCTAAACACATGTTTAGGAACTTTTTATGTCCTTCTGTTTGGGAATGGTAGGCAATAGAAAGTTGCAATGTAACTTACACCTTCTTAAACAACTCTATCCAAAAAGGACTTACACAATTTTTTTTCTCTGTCAGTAGTAACGATTTGAGGCAATCCATGAAGTTTGTATATGGTATCAACTAAAATTTGGGCCACTTACTTCGCTGGTCAACAATTACCAAGATGACTATTTTAGCATGTGAGGTTGGAATACCTTCAATGAAATCCATAGAAATATTAGTCCATACTTTGGTAGGTATAGGTAAAGGTTGTAAGAGACCGGGATAAAAGGCTAAATTAGGTTTTGTTAGTGCAAACATTTCGATGTTTAGCCGATATAATCTCTTCGTGTTTTGTTGATGACAAACGTATAATTCACAATACATTATATAAAATGGTAATGTACTCGTAATCACTCAAGAATACATTTGTATACTTCTCTCGACACCTCCAAGATCGCATTCGGCATGAATCACTCAAGGTATGAATAAACTTGTCATTAACCTAACTAAGTGATCAAGGATTAATATTTTCTTAAAACTCACTTGTATACAAAGTGACAAAGTAATTTTTAATTAACTTTATTTTTAAGAAGATGTTTTATTAAAAAGAAAAATGGAAATTTGAATTTGGAATATTCCAAAGAATATTCCCTAAGGTATATTCCAAAGAATATTCTTTAATTTGAATTTGGCATATTCCATATGCCAAGGGAATATCCTTTGAGGGTATAAACTACCCCAGATGGCATATCCCCACTAAAGGACAAATTTGCACGGACTCCAACACGGAGGTTCCTTAAAGGAACCCGCGGTTCCTTATTGATAAGGAACCGCGGGTAGAGATAAGGAACCGCGGGTATTTTTGACCGTTGCAATGTTGCCCTATAAATAGTGGATCATTTCCAGATTTTCTTTCAACCCTTTTTGCACAGTTTCTTCAAAAACATCTTTAAACCCTTGATTAGTTAGTTTAGAGTAATCTTGTTTAAGATGTGATTCTCTCCTTCAATCTCCTCATCCTCTTAAGTGCAAAGAGAAGATCACTCACACATTTGTGATGTGATTAAAGATGAAGTCTTGATGAAGATCATCATGTTCATCATTTTTATTTGTGTCTTGTGTAGATCCAATGTATATGTGTATACTTGGATCAATCTTGCGTAGATCCAATGTATATGGGTATACTTGGATCAATATTGTGTAGATCCAATGTATTTGTGAATACTTGGATTATTTGTATTAATCTATTATATTTGTGAATACTTGGATTAAGTCTTGTGTAAATCCATTGTATATGTGCATACTTGGATTTATGTTGTGTAGATCCAAGTTACATGTGTACACTTGGATATGTGTTTTATTGAGTAGTAATAGGTAAGAGTTGTGAGTTCTCACTAATAAAGTGATGTGGTTGTGTCTTGTGAGTTCTCACTAAACTATAAAGTGATGTAGTTGTGTCTAGTGAAGTTCTCACTTAGCTTCAAAGTGAAGAGTCGTGAAGATTGGTTCTACCTTTCGATTAGAACTCGACATCTAGTCGTGTGTCGTAAAATGGTGAAGTGGGCAACGTTGTGTAGATTGGTCCTACCTAAGATTAGGACTCGACATCTAGCTTAGTGTCGAAAATGTGTAAGCGGCGTGTATGGTTTTCTCCGCCTTGAAAGGAGTTTTGTTGACTAGTGAAGTAACTCTCGAAGTAAGGTGTACTCGAGGAGTGGAGTAGGACGAAGAGGAGCTTCGTGACCGAACCACTATAAATCATCGTGTCGGTACTTTCCTTTACATTTATGTCTTTACTATTATAGATGTATTTATATGTTGTGTGTTGTATGCATCTCATAATCTAAACATCTAAGTTGCAGAAAAGCTAAGGCTTAGTACGTGTGTGCTTCGTGTTTAGATTATGGTCAAGTGTGAATCCTTTAGTCTAAACATCTTAGTTGCGGAAAAGATAAGTCTTAGTACGTGTGTGCTTAGTGTTTAGACTATTGCTTGATGTACACTTGATTTGATGTGTTTGTGTGTTTCCTTACTTATAGTTATTATCTATTACAAACACATCTTATATCTAGTCAAGCTTAATCGAGAATTTGATACAAAGGATTGTCAAGGTTTATAACGTATCAATATTTGGCATCCACTGTAGGCGGTTCTTTATTGAACCCGTGGTTCTTTATTGATAAGGAACCGCGGTGATATTTAAGGAACCGCGGCCAGTGGAACTAACGAAATGTTTTGCAAATTGAACTAGAAACTATTCAACCCCCCCTTCTAGTTTCTACAATTGGTATCAGAGCGTGGTTATTCAAGATCTTTGAAGTATATTGTACTTTAAAGCTTGGATCGATCTTTGCTCTCTTTTTCAAAACAAATGGTTTTTAAAAATGAAAATGGTTTTTAAAAATAGAGACGATCTTTGTATCAAATTGTTCATGAAGAGTGATTACTTATGAAATGTGTTTTGTTGTTTCATTCGTACAAGTTTTGGTGTTAAATAAACTTTGTATAATAGCTTGAATTAAATCTTTTCATGTTTGGAAGTATAAAAATATTTTGTGTCATAATTAACTCTAAAATACGAGTTCTATGTGTCCAAAATGATTCATTAGAGTCCTAAGTCCTTCAAAAAAGTTACCAAATGATTTTGGCCAAAAACCCCATTTTTGTCCTCTGGACGCGGTTCTTTATCTATTCCCCACGGTTCCTTATCAATAAGGAACCGCGGTCAGTCCGACACAGTTTTTTGAAAATTTTGAAAAATCATATAAAATCAACCGTAAGTCCGTAGAAGTCGTGCCATCCGTCATTTCGAACGTAATTGAATTTTCTTTCAATTAAAAATGCTTCCAAACCTTTATTCAATCTTTAAAATTTGGATGGTTTCTAAGTTCCATACTTTGTCCAAAGTATTGAGCGTCGGTTTGTCGTAAAACCTGTGTTTTACTCTTTTCTATTAAGTTGGACATCTCTTGGTGATATATCTTTGAAAATTGATATATTTACAAAGTGTTAAACTTAATTAAATTTTAAATGGGTTAAAAACTATTTTCAAATATAATCAAGCTATGAATAGTTTGTTGTATATAACACTCAAAACATGGACGAATGCTTTTATGTGTTAAGCTAATTGTTTGTGTGTGTTTCCTTGTGTGTTATTATTATATGTAGACATTATTAAGTGTTCCTTGCTATTTGTAGTAGTATTGCTTATATGTCTAGTCTCTTGTGCCTTGCTTGGTATTTGTTAGTATCTAGTTTTTCCTAATTAGGATGTATGCTAGATTTCTTGCATTTTAGTTGCAACATTATGTGTGCATTGCATATAGGATTAACATCTCTTGGTTTACAAATGTTACATAAACATTTTGTACACCTTGGCATGTTCTTTAACACTTTTAGGTTTGAAAGCTTTGGGAGCTTGTCAAATCTTTTGATATGGGTCGTCTTACTCGATCATTGTCTTATTAGTTCAAGTAGATTAATGTCTCACTATAAAACATAAAACACCCTTTGAAAATCTTAGCTATTTTCTCTTAAAGGAGTGTTAGTGGGAATCAAGAGAAATTTCAAATATATATCAATTCATTATTCAAATTATGATTGATATCATTATCGAATCTAATTGACATGTTTTTAGTGTAGATATGAATGTGGACTATTAATAATATACATCGGATCATAACTCACACTTGTGTTGTCGATGGTATATTGAATCTACTTGTTCAAATTATTAGACATGTTTTGTTTAATAATTGCTTATAATGCACAATGGAGTCGGTTTGACAACTTGGATGTTTCTTCCGAAATACTCAAGTAATTTACATTGCAATGCAATTTGTAAATGTGTCATTTTTGAAAGACCAATCAAAAGTGTTCCTTTGTTTTGTGTAAACACTGTTTATACACTTCAAAGTTATTGGCCTCAAATTCTATTAAGGTAAATAACCTTAACTACACTCTTTTGTCAAGATATGCAATGGTGCATTCTTAAACCCCATTAGGTCATGCATTGTGTCGCTATGCAAGTTTCATCCTTGCTAAAATTTATTAGACAAATGTTGGAATTACATTTTGTCTAACTTCAGAATGACTACTAGAGAATTTATGCACTAGGATCTTAATTTGACCTAACGGTTGAATTACTTCCATGTGGGAATTTGAGTTGGTGTATAACTCGTAAAAATGGTCGTGTTTAGCCTTAATTGAGCACCTCTAGTGATAGTCTTATACTCATTCTCTAAATTAGCTAAATGGCTCTTCCTATATATGACTAATAATAGTTTACTTTGATGAACTTTGTATGTCATTAGGAGTCTTTTTCTTTTGTAGCCATTATGTTTTTCTTAACTTTCTTCCTACGTGCTAATTGAACCTATGTGTTTTTCCTTTGTGTATGTTCTAGTTTTTATTGCTCTTAAGCATGACTTTATGATAAGTTAGACTAGAACATTAGGATTTGCTGAATTGGAAAATCCTCCATTCACCACATAAACCAAGCCTCTGTAGGTGGTTCTTTAAATAGACCGCGGCTCCATATCAATATGGAACCGCCGGTGGAGATAAAGAACCGCGGGCAGAAGCTCTCAAATTCGGGTTTTCTGAAACTTCCCAATTGTTCCAACACCCTTTGGAATCTTTGTTTCAAAACTTTTATCACCCCTTCATCCTTTTAAACCCTCCTTGTTAACCATGTTCTTCACACTTCAAACCACTCATATTTACCCTTCATTACAACCATGGTTTCTACAAGAACCTCAAAATCACCCAAAACCTCCTCTTCAAAGAGGATCCTCAAAATCAAGATTAAGTTGCCCAAACTTAACTCTTCACCTTTTGCCACACCTAAGAATGAGATTGTGCCTATTCTAATCTCTTCATCACCCTCACCACCTCTTGCACCATGTAAGACTACCTCAACCCATGGTACCAACCATTCACATGGTTCTACCTCCTCTTCATTCCAATCTAGAATGAATGATTTATCCTCACCCTTCACTCCTAGTACTCTCTTGGATGTGACTACTCAACCTCTATCCAAAGCATTCCCTTTGAGAATGACTTTGTTGAACCCTTGGTGACTTCACCTTTTACCCCACCAAATTTACCCACTTCACCCATCTCACCTTTGGAGAACATACCACATCCTCCACCACCCACATCACCCATCACCTTGTCTTATAATTAAGCATGTGCATTGCTTATTAATAAGACACCCAATTTAAGCAAATCTTAGATTTCTAGTGTAACTAGGATTAAAATTATGCTTAAGTTTTAGGCTTGTGTTTCATACATTTTTGTATGATCTTTACTCTACTGTATTTCCTTTCATGTTTTTCAACATGATTTGTCTTTGGGTCTTGGATCTCGTTATTCTCGTGATCTTTCTTTTCTTCTTTATTTTCTCACTCGGTTGTTAAGGAAGGTTAGATTTATATCTAATTCGTCTCCTAGTAAGATTGACAACTTAAAATATTTCTTTTGAAATATTCAAGCAATTTTAACTTGCAATTGCAATTGTTAAAAGTCATATCCGAAGCATTGACTTTCAAGCCTTTTAGCATCTTATGTTAAATTGTTTGACCAAATGATTTTCCTTTGAGTCGATAATCATTTTTGGACACCCAATGTCCACGGTTCCTCAAATAACCTTGGGTCTCATTATTGACAATGAACCACGGACCTATTTAACGAACAACGACCATTATGTCCCTTGTTCGTTTTGGTCTTTTTCTCTTTTGACGAGTTTTCTTGAAGATTCCCTCTTTTCTTCTCTTTTGAGTTTCTTCTTTCGTTTCGTGAAGTTATCCTTAGCTTCTTTGTTGAGTCTCTCTCAATTCATTTTAATCATGCTCTTCTAAGGCGAGTCACTTTCTTCTATTCTTTCTAACTAAGTTGAGTCGAGCCTCACCCTTTCATCATCATGTAATTGTTCTTTGAACATTCATAATGATTGAGAAGAGCTATGAAACTTTGAGCATGTAGTTTATTGTATGCTAAACACCATTTGGTGTCGACATTCATAAGCATCCTTGCCTATAATGTCTTATATCCAGAATATTTTTTTTAAAGCGTCGATTTATCCGCTTTTGGTTTTTTCTTTTTGGTCAAAAATGTCTCTAGGTTGAGATATTTTTGTTCTTCTTTGTTGAGAGTTGATTGCGGTTAAAATTTACAATTAGTATGGGTGATTCCATCAATTCTAAGTTTTTAATCCCTTGAGATGATATCTTCAAATTCTTGGATGTTTCTTTTCTACCTCTATTCCAACAATTTTGAATTGATTTCCTCAAAGCCCTCTCCTTGTTTTTTTGAGAGTTGATGGTTAAATCTTGAATTTTCTTGGGTGATTCCAAAAATTCTAAGATTTTTACCCTTTGACATATTATCATTACAATTGGTATGGATGTTTCTTTTCTACCTCTATTCCAACAATTGTGAATTGATCTTGTCAAGATCCTCTCCTTTGTTTTTTTTGATTGATAGCATCGCGTGCGCACTTATTTCTTCAATGCTTGTCATTGTTTGTGCAAACGACTTGTTTATCATCCTCGTTTTCTTTTTCCATCATAGTCATTCTTCCTCTCTTTTCGACTATATGGGATCTTATATTTTTGTCATTGTCATACTCTCTTTGATTTGGTATTTCTTGCCAAAATATTAAAAGTGGAGTATGTTCTCTCGACAATATTTTCCTCTTAAATTGGACATCTCTTTTCTCTCTTAGTCCTCTTTATATATTTTTTTGGTGTCACCAAAATAAGTTGGGTTCTATTTTCTTTCTAATAGCCCTCTTATTTTTCTTAACTTGTCATATTTTTGACACTTCTAAAAGTTAAGATTGTTTTAGCTTTCTCTCGAGTCCATCTTTTTTTTTACTCGAGTTGTTTAAAGCTAACTCCGTTTGGGTGACATCTCATTATGCATATGCTCTTGTCCACTTATTTTGTTTTGTTGGACACTTCTAACCCAATTTTGTAGCTCGTCACTATTCTTGCTTTGTTGGTGCCTCAAGCAAGGGGGAGCTCATATCAAGGGGGAGCATTTGCAAGAGTTCAAGTCATTACATTGCGATCATTGACTCATTCAAATTGCATTCATCGAACATCTTGCAAGTAATGCATTTTGGACACTCGTAGATAAGCATATTATTATGCTTGGAGTTGGTTAACCTATGGTGATTGAAGACTTCACTAGGATGACGCAAGCTCAATATTTTTGTATGATGGGTTTATGGTTTGGATTCTCGCCTCTCAAACGACAACCACAATGGATGATTAGATTTTTGGATGCATGTTCTCTCGAAGTTGATCCTTCTCTTCTACAAATGAAGACTACCTTTCGGATGCAAGCTCGTGTGACGTCAATTCTTTTCTTCTTCAAATGACGTGCTTTTGATGACTACCTCTTTAGACGTGTTCTCTCTCGACGTTGCTTCTTCTCTTCTTCAAGACGTTGACTACCTTTTTGATTCGACAAAAGGGGGAGAAGTAAGTGTAAACGAGTAACTTATGCATTTTAATATGTGTTGCGGTTTACTTGTTTGCCATCATCGAAAGGGGGAGATTGCTAATGCAAACATTACGATGTTTAGCCGATATAATCTCTTCGTGTTTTGTTGATGACAAACGTATAATTCACAATACATTATATAAAATGGTAAGGTACTCGTAATCACTCAAAAATACATTTGTATACTTCTCTCGACACCTCCAAGATCGCATTCGGTATGAATCACTCAAGGTATGAATAAACTTGTCATTAACCTAACTAAGTGATCAAGGATTAATATTTTCTTAAAACTCACTTTTATACAAAGTGACAAAGTAATTTTTAATTAACTTTATTTTTAAGAAAATGTTTTATTAAAAAGAAAAATGGAAATTTGAATTTGGAATATTCCAAAGAATATTCCCTAAGGTATATTCCAAAGAATATTCTTTAATTTGAATTTGGCATATTCTATATGCCAAAGGAATATCCTTTGAGGGTATAAACTACCCCAGATGGCATATCCCCACTAAAGGACAAATTTGCCCGGAATTCAACGCGGAGGTTCCTTAAAGGAACCCGCGGTTCCTTATTGATAAGGAACCACATGTAGAGATAAGGAACCGTGGGTGTTTTTTACCGTTGTAATGTTGCCCTATAAATAGTGGATCATTTCCAGACCCTTTTTGCACAGTTTCTTCAAAAACGTCTTTAAACCCTTGATTAGTTAGTTTAGATTAATCTTGTTTAAGATGTGATTCTCTCCGTCAATCTCCTCGTCCTCTTAAGTGCAAAGAGAAGATCACTCACACATTTGTGATGTGATTAAAGATGAAGTCTTGATGAAGATCGTCATGTTCATCATTTTTATTTGTGTCTTGTGTAGATCCAATGTATATGTGTATACTTGGATCAATCTTGTGTAGATCTAATGTATATGGGTATACTTTGATCAATATTGTGTAGATCCAATGTATTTATGAATACTTAGATTAGTTGTATTAATCCATTGTATTTGTGAATACTTGGATTAAGTCTTCTGTAAATCCATTGTATATGTGTATACTTGGATTTATGTTGTGTAGATCCAAGTTACATGTGTACACTTGGATATGTGTTTTATTGAGTTGTAATAGGTAAGAGTTGTGAGTTCTCACTAAACTATAAAGTGATGTGGTTGTGTCTTGTGAGTTCTCACTAAACTATAAAGTGATGTAGTTGTGTCTAGTGAAGTTCTCACTTAGCTTCAAAGTGAAGAGTCGTGAAGACTGGTTCTACCTTTCGATCAGAACTCGACATCTAGCCTTGTGTCGTAAAATGGTGAAGTGGGCAACGTTGTGTAGATTGGTCCTACCTAAGATTAGGACTCGACATCTAGCTTAGTGTCGGAAATGTGTAAGCGACGTGTATGGTTTTCTCCGCCTTGAAAGGAGTTTTGTTGACTAGTGAAGTAACTCTCGAGTAAGGTGTACTCGAGGAGTGGAGTAGGGCGAAGAGGAGCTTCGTGACCGAACCACTATAAATCATCGTGTCGGTACTTTCCTTTACATTTATATCTTTACTATTATAGATGTATTTATATGTTGTGTGTTGTATGCATCTCATAATCTAAACATCTAAGTTGCAGAAAAGCTAAGGCTTAGTACGTGTGTGCTTCGTGCTTAGATTATGATCAAGTGTGAATCCTTTAGTCTAAACATCTTAGTTGCGGAAAAGATAAGTCTTAGTACGTGTGTGCTTAGTGTTTAGACTATTGCTTGATGTACACTTGATTTGATGTGTTTGTGTGTTTCCTTACTTATAGTTATTATCTATTACAAACACATCTCATATCTAGTCAAGCTTAATCGAGAATTTGATACAAAGGATTGTCAAGGTTTACAACGTATCAGTATTTGGCATCCACTGTAGGCGGTTCTTTATTGAACCCGCGATTCTTTATTGATAAGGAACCGCGGTGATATTTAAGGAACCGCGGCTAGTGGAACAAAAGAAATGTTTTGCAAATTGAACTAGAAACTATTCAACCCCCACTACAAGAATTTTGTCAATTAGTCACGTACCAAATTTGTGGGTAAAAGGCTGATATTCATGGGTAATTGACTAATACCCACACGACTTTTTAAATGGGTAAAACCTTCGAGGCTAATTGTTCACCCACAAGATTTATGATACATGGCTAAGTTACCCATGACATGTTTAGTGGGTGATTAAGTTATTTTCGAGGGTAAATATATCATGGGATTTTAAAAGACACCACAAAATAGCCATACGTAGAATGGTGGGTTATCTATGGGTAAAATTTTGTACAATCATTTTTACATGAAAAATATTAAATCTGTAGGTAAATGTTTCTAATATGCATTTCATCTCAATCATAAACTAACTACACAATATAAGCTAGACACATTATTAAAAAGACATTAGTTAAGAGTAAATAACAATTAAGATCTCAAACATAGATACCACAAATGAAATTGTATTCAAATAATAACTTAAATACAATGTATAAGCTTGATTCATTAGACATTTGTTTGTAATATAAAAAATAAAAATTACATAACCATAAGGCCCATAACTTGAAAATGCCGAAGCAATATAGTGTAGAAATTATCACTCATTTGTTTTCACGTGTATCTGACTATCTTCACTTGATGCCATCCATTTTTATCAAAACCTACACATCATATATGTAATTAAGTTTATAGTCAAATATCTTTCTTGCACCACGAGTAAATAGAAAAATAAATTCAAAAGAGTATTACTATATTACCAACAAAGTTTCTCGTTATATCACCAATGACGCGTGTGATCGGTTGATGCGCCATTTTATTTTTTATCCCTTGTCTTCTAGTCTGCAAATTAATAAGAGATAACAAAATTCACGTATATCATAATTAGTGAAGAACGGATATGGAATACTATATTGCAAGTATAAACTTAAAATATAAAAATGAAAAAATATAGATAAACCAATACAATACAAGCCTATAATGACGATATACAACATCCAATAATATCACAGAAAAATATGATAGTCGCGTTATTTGTTTGCCGAATTGTGAAAGAGAATCATACATATCGACTTTATCAAAGTTTAATTAAAAGCATCATGATTACGTTCATAAAAAAGAACACTTACCGATTGCCTGCTTCTAGACTGAAGTGATATTTGTGCTTGATATAGATCTAACACTGAAAATTGATTCCAAAGTGATATATACATTCAGTTTTTATTACGCCTCTTATGTTCGAGATGAAGAATTGACGATAGAAACATTCAAGATTTGAGGGCTTTCAATCACTTTGAAGATCTATTATGGAGTAGTTCTAAAACTAAACCACACGTCCAAATTGGATAAAAGAGTGTAGAATATGACCACATGCAAAGTAATGGTGTAAAATTAGGAAGAGTAGTTTAAAATGTTTAAATTTTGAAATTTTTGATAGTGATTTTCCAAATTTTATAGTAGCGGGACTTTTCCCTCCGCATAGCAGTATAAGGCGCAATTTTCTGCTATCAAAATATGGTTTACATTTAAGTTAAACGGAACTAAATAAGCCTCTTCTACAACTTTTTTTACGAAACTAACTACGTAGTAAATTTTAACACTTTACGAAAATGAACTATGATGTATAAACATGCGCATCACAACGCACAATCCTAATGATGCATAGAGACATAATGTTATGGATCACGGTTCTAAAATGAACTAAGTGCACAAACATTGTGCATCACGGCGCATAACGATTTAGAGAATGCATCACAACGGATAGCTCGTGGCACACAAGATTTAAAATGCGCCATGATTTGTAGCTCTCAGATGCTACACATGTCTTAGATCTAACGATCATTCAAAAAAAGTCCATTTTAGTAAAACTTATATGCGTCGACCATTTTGGCATGTAGCATAAGTAAAGTCATGGGTGTTTATTTACCCACTGATTACCCACTAAGAGTTACCCGCGAACATGTGTAATTCGCGTGTAATCAAAATTTACCCACAACATTACCGATAATTTTACCCACGCTTATAATATTTATGGGTGATTTGTGGCAAATGATTTAATGAAAAAGTTTTACCCACAAATTACACATGAAAAAATTCTTTGTGAGTAAATTCATGCCTAAATCCGTGGGATATAGATGGCTAAACTTGACTGATATTTTTAGATCTTGAATTGTGGGTAATTTATGGGTAATACGCGGGGAACTTCCCATGAATTGAAGTTTGTGGGAAATTTTCGAGGGTAATTGCCTGAATTCTTGTAGTGCCCCCCTTCTAGTTTCTACAGGTTTGTAAAACTTGAAAATAGTATAAAGCCATACATGTTCTTTAACTAACTTCTTCATCGCTTTACAATAAAACGAAGCCTTCATTCATTTGTAAGTAACTTCCACTAATGAGTGACCTTTCATGGGTTCACTATGGTGGTACTTGAGTAACTTATCTCTTTTAAAACATTATCAAAACCAATCACAAACTTGTTGTTAGTGCAAATATTACGATATTTAATCTATACATCTTTGTTTGTTTTGTTGATGACAAACATGTAACTTGTTATACATAACGTAAAATGTACAAGTTACTTGTAATCATATTTTGTCTCAAACATACTTCTCACATTACTACAAGTCTTTTTCTAAACTCATGTAGTTTTGTATAATGTTACAAAACAAAAATGGTACATGCACACTCTAATAAATCTGATTAAGAAAGTAAACTACAATGTAGTAATGAATTTGAGTGTAATCTTGGACAAGAGATTTTGTATTAATGGCAAAACAATAGTCAGCTCCCACGGACCCCTTTTGAAAAGGGTATGCGGGGTCCTTGAATTGCTGAGCTTGGTGCCTATACATACCAAGTATTCTCCAAGCTTACACCTCGCCCCTGTCTAACATATTCTCTTTATCTTTCTCTCTATATCTGATCTTCTATCGCTCACTTCTTCTCTCTAACATGTAGATCTTAGATCTATACTTGTTCATCTCTTCGTGTTTCTTTTTGTAGATATGGAGATCACTTAGGTTGAATGCAAGACATCTGAGATCAAGCTTCATCTCGACATCATGTCTAAGATATCTCTTCTCAGATCTCTAACTCTTCAAAGACATCACCAAGCTTTGATCATTCATTACTTAATTGTGTGGATTTATTAAATGTCACCTATACATCCGCCATCGTTGTATCTATACATCTACCACTTGTGTAATATCTTGGTTAGAATTTTAGTCCTCAAAATGCATAGTGTGAACGATGTGAAAGAACATGACATCCTAGCTTAAGTGTCCGAAAATATTGTAGGCGATGTAAAAGAGTGTTGGTCATATCCATTGTGCAAGGACTCAGTGTTTAACTTAGTAAAGTGTAAGCGATGTAGAATGGACTTGTTGTACCCGTGTGAAAGAACACTACATCCTAGCTTAGGTGTCGGTAAATATTGTAAGCGACATGTAAGGGGTTCTCCACCGATACAAAGGAGGTTGTTGGTTAGTGAATTCGAACTCTCGATTAGGTGACTTGGGGAGTGGATATAGGGCAAGGAAGGTGTCCTTGTAGCCGAACCACTATAAAGCATTGTGTCGTTTTCATTTCCTTTTTTCTTTATTAATCCATCTTTATACTTGCATCTAATCATTGCTTGCGTGTTGTGATCACTCAATGTGCTACTTGATTCATATAGTCCTTGACTATATACAACATTTCTCATACTATGTCCCTTAATCGATATTTGATACAAAAGATTTTATAAACGTATTCACCCCCCTCCTCTACGCTTCCATAATTGCTATCAGATCCACGTGGCTCTTATTTTCTAAAATAAATGATTATTAAGATGAAGCACGATCCATGTATCAAATTACCTTTGAAGCAGGATACAATATGAGAAGCGCTTCGTTGCTTATTGCTTGCAAATTTTGTTGTTTAGTATACTTTGTTATATTAGCTTAAAGATTTCCATGAAACATAAATAAAGATGTCTTAAAAGGATTGGTGAGTGTCATTGTGTGTCCATAGAGAAAGTTACAAAAGACGATCTTTAATGAGTGTTTGGCACAATTCTTAATTTTGTTGAAAAATCATTTCTGTAAACTCATAGATAAGTATCATAAGTAGAAATGATGTTTAACATGTGTATTATATGTTTGTTATCAAGTCTAGTAAGTTGTATGCATTTCTGCTATGTCAAACACAAGTTTTGGGGGAAAATCGCAGCTGTCGCGGAGACTCACGGATCCAAATCAGTGGTCTACGAACCCTTTTTAATAAGGTTCTGCAGGGTCCGTAATCGTCTGTGCTGCAAATTTTAACCAACTTCAAAAGGCCATAACTTTTTAACCGTAAGTTCGTATAAGTCGTGCCACATATCGATTTGAAGGTAATTGAGTCTATTTTTATATAAAAACACTCTTAGGTACTGATTAGATTCATAAGAAGGTGAAACAAGTCCAAATTCAATAGGGTGTCTAAACATATGATTTTACCTTACCTTTTTATCACACTTCTCTTGAGTTGGACATCTCCAAATAGTTTGTGTTTGATTGAGGTTGTGTTTGTATTCTAAAACAAATCATTTTGTCATATAAAGGAAACTACTCAAGCTTGGTATACATCGTAATAGTTAGACACAAAGTAAAGAAAAATATTTGTATGTTAAATGTTACTTGCTTTGGTTTATGAGTTTGCATATATTTTGTTTGATTACTGCAAGTTGTGATTGCATCTATTTGTGATACATAAGTGTCAACCTTGCCATGTTACTCATTTTCTTGCTTGTTAATACATGATTATGCACAATAGGACATTTGCTAGAGTTTGTGCTCTAAGTTGGAAAATTGAATTTCACATTGCTTGTAGACTTTGCTCACTCTCTTTGCATACTCTTACTTGCACTTAGTAAGTTACTTAGAAATAGGAACCAAGTAAACTTGTCAAGTACACCACCTTGGGTTATTATCTAAACATATAGTGTCTTGAAAAAGTGTGTTTGGTATAAGATAAAACAATGATGTTAAAAATAATCCGTAGGATTTTTATTATCCTTGTGTTAAGTGCTAATGGATAATTGTGCATATGAACATCTTGCTTGTGTCAAACCTTGTATGCTTATGTGTTTTTATGAGTTTTCTTTTACATGCATATCACTATCTTCTCATTCTTTATTTAACCATTGCATTACACCAATATGCTTATGCATTTTCTATTTGTCTTTCATTACGAATATGTGCTTTTGTGTCGACATTTATGGGCACATGTTGAAATCACTTTTCAATGAGAAATATAGTTTCATGGGATATGTTTGGTAACACGTAAATTGGTATGGCTATGAGAGGTGTGATTAACCCAAACAGACCCATATAACAATGAGGACCAAACACTTGAGTCTCATGATTTGTATGTATACTTGAATGCCAGACTTAAGCCCGACGAATGGATCAAGGACAATGGTTGTTCAAGGCATATGACGGGTAATAGGAACATCTTTAGTACATACAAATCCACGGATAGGTAATATTATTCTTAATGGAAACGTCATAAGCATTAGGAAAGAAAATGCTTACCACTCGAGTATGATATCCTATGAATATGCTTGCTACAAAGGTGCATTCTCTTGATCCTTAGTTAAAATTACATCATATACACGTGGAACATGGTTGTTGAACAAGTCCTTAAGTCTCTCCAAAATTAGGGTAAAAAATTATGTTTTCCTCAAACTGTCTCAGAGGTTCACGGACCCCACAGACCCATTTGAAAAAGGGTTCGTGCCCTTTAAAAAAGGAATGTGACATGTACAGTTTCAAACAATTGTTTTTCACATATCACTTGAACCACCATCAATATATGCACAATAAGTACATAGTTTTTGTAATCCTTGTGTGAGTATACTCTCCACTAAAAAAAGAATGTTTTCATAAACAACATGTGTCGTACTTGTTCATCACTAGTCTTTCGACTATGCTTAATAGGACTTATGTTAGATCTCGTGCATTAAGTTAGTGTGTTTGTTGTTACATTGCATATAGGCATCAATTCACAAATGTTACATAAACATCTTGTGAATCACTTTGTGTGTTGTAATCCACTTCGTATGTGAGTCAAATATAGTGGAACATGGTCATAGTTTGTTTAGTAAAAATTGGGCACTTAAGTTTTTTAACTATTTTTCTTTAATTCACAAGATCAATCAAGATAAGTAACCTCAATTTGATAATTCTCAAAAGATATGAAGTGGTGCATTCTTAAAAAGCTTTCTTCTACACAAACATTACTTTCTATGCCTCTTTGCATACGTATTGCTCTAATTGACTCCTTCTTGTTTGTGCTTCTATATGTTGCTTGGTTTCTTACTTAATCCCTATACTTGATTTTGGATTTTATGAAACATGATATTTGAGTCACTCTAGGATAATTATTAATGGTCAATGCAAATCAAACCCTTGCTTCACTTCATTAGGAAAATATAGGAATTACATTTTGTCTAAAATGAGAATGACTACCAGAGAACCTATTGCACTAGAAATTCAATTTGACCTAATGGTTGGATTGCTTCGAGTAGAGAATTTAGGTTCGTGTATAACCCGTAATAATTGTCGTGTTTAGCCTTAGTTGAGAACCACTTGTAATAGTCCTCTTACTCATTCTCTAACTTGACTAAATGGACTTTCCTAAATATGCCTAATGTTAGTTTACATGGATGAACTTTGCATCTCATTAGAAGTACATACTAAACAAGTAGTAATTGGATATCCGAGTAGCAATAACTTGTTTGTAATGTAACATGCTCATATGGCTTCATACTTATTTGCTAAACACATGCTTATTATACAATTTTTCTCTTGTCGAATCAATGCCAATATTATACATCTTAGCTCGTCTAATTGCTGCATGTTCTCAAATGCTAAAATGCCAACTTGTTTTGCATAATATTTGTGTTTTAAGCTATGACGTATCTTATACATGTCTTATGGGTTAATTATACACATACACTACGTTTGTTCGATTCATAGCAAATTAGTATGCCTATCATAATGTGCTTTTGGATGCCTTTTAGTCTCTTAACTTGGTGTGATTAAATGAGACTTACATGATTATGTATATGGTGTGATTAAATGAGACTTACATGATTATGTATATGGTGTGATTAAATGAGACTTACATGATTATGCATGGTGTATATGTCATGATTCTTGAATTCTTTTATTCTTTCTTGTTTTATAGTGTCTCAAACTAGATAGTAATAGAAATGTAAGTTATGTGTTTTTCCCATTCACCCATGCTTTCCTACATTGCTCATTTAGGCACTAAGTACACATTCTTGTTTAAAGTGATTGATAGTTATGACGTTATTTGGGTGTTTGATAGCTATTTTATTAATTGACAGATGCATAAACCTTTGAAAGACTTGTATACTTGTATGTTTCTCGCCACTAAATGTTAATGTAACCATGACTTGCATGATAATACTATTCTATCTTTTATACGATGTTTCACGTGATCAACATTCTTTTTTAATATGGATGCATCTGTGTTTAAAAGCTCTTGTCTTTTGTTGACATTTATCAAATCAATCGGTATGATGGTCTAGATGACACTTTTTCTAAAATGTTATGCTTTGAACATGATTTTCATAAATGGTCTATCTTGTTTATGTGATACTATTTGTTATATGCGCATCTATATGTTTTCAAAGTACGTTTGGCATTAGAAGTTCTTCTTTCTTTTCTATAACTTTGTTGAGTATGGAAATGTATGCATGCGTGTCTAAGCCTCACGAAAAAATAATTTTACAATAAAGTGTTTTACATGCCTTTCTCTTGCTAAACATGATTTTTTGTCTTGATGCTATCTTGTTACGTGGGGATTTCTATTAGATGTTTGTTGTCATATGACTTCCTCCATATTGATATCTTTGCCACTAACTTATTTGTCTAATAGGTTAATGAAAAATAATCTACTATCTCATCTTGTCTTAATGCTTATTTCTCATTCCCTTAATCTATTTATGGCTAATAGAGTACAAATATGTTTTTAGGGATCCTCACCGTATATGATTGATGCTATCTTGCTATAGATGATGTGTTGTCATCTTATGACATCTTTTGTGACTAGCCTACTTGCTTTATAGGTTTATAACAAGTCACTTGTTATCACTCTATAATAGTCATATATTTTATTATGAAGACCAATGTTAGTACAAACGATATTTTGACGAAAACCAACATTCCCACCACTTGTTTTAACACGTTGGTGTATCTGATACCTTTCTAGCATGACACTAAGTTAAGTTGTGACATCTTTTCACCACTATGCCTAATATGTGAGTCTTTCTATTTGTGTGTCAACTTGAGAACATATTGTGTTCCTATGTGCCTATTTCCGTCACTTCTATGAAAATTTGCATGCATATCTTTGCTCATATATGTTGAGATAAATGGTTGTACTATTATGTCGTAGAATAATATTTTTTCTTGTATCATGTGATAAACTAAATAGTTTCAACTTGTGAAGGAGTGTAAGATGATCAATCACATCATCAAATTTCATTGTGCTCATTCACACTTAATTTTTTCATATCTTGTATTATCACCACTCTTACCACCTCTCCTACTCGCTAAACCACAACCAAAAACCCAGGAGCTCTTCTTCACATCTTCAACATCACCTCACATGTTAAGGACTTGCCTTCTCTTTCTTCCATCCCATCATCAAATTCCGCCTCCGCTCTAAATATCATCATGTCTAACACTTCAAGTGTTTTCATCAAATCTATTTGTCTTGCGAAACATTGAGTCATTCGTAATCTCATCTTTAAAAAAAAAAATAGCCATCAAACTCTCCAAAATATCCACAATCCAACACACATCAACACACTTTTATGTGATGTCAAAAGCCAAGTGCATTTCATGATAAAATGCGTCTTGTTCCCAAATACACCCCTTCAATCGTGAACATATACACTACCTAACATCTACTCATCTCTATCTTGAAAATCTTGAGGACTTATCACCTCGAACTATGGCTCCATTACCTCAGTCTCTACCACCTCCAGTAGGGATCAATGCCCTCCTACACCTACCATCTCAGTAGGAACCTTGATCACGAAATCCCGACATCCATTCTCTCTTTTATCTATTGCTTCCCTATACGTTGGCCAAAAAATATCATCACCCATGGATCTAATAAATTGTTGGTGTAACATCAATGGAATATCATAATATGAATGTATACAAGATTGATATGTCTTCATCAGCCACATGATCAACCTTAAATAACTGTTCAGATCTAAATACCTATCCTATCATATACTCTCCTCCAAACGTAGGAAATTCTATCTTAGTAGCCTTATGATACTATTGCATACCATTTTGAATCTCTGAGTTTGGTCTAACAACCATACCACCCATTAGCATTAGCAACAATCCTCATTTCAACAATTATTTTATCCATCTCCTCTCTCATAAGTGTTGCAATTATAACCCTTAAAGATTACCTCTCACTACCTTTTAGATTAGTACCAGTTCTTGTTTGTGGAGCCATTATCAAGAACTTGATCAAAATACTAACATAATCAAAACTAACTGCAAAACTCAACTAACTAACAACGACTACTTAGCTAAATGACTCAAGAACATGTGTGTATGAAATGGGAACAAATTTGGAGATTTTAAGACGTGTTCGTGAAATGGCGAGAAAATGTGAAATATGAATGGATAACATAATTTTATGTTTGTTATGACATAAAGCGAGCTTACTCTGAGGAGAAATGACTCGGATACCACTTGATATGAGCAATTCTTGGATCCTAATAAGTAGGATGAAAGAAAGCAAAACAAAGACCTATTATTCTCAGGAGTTAAGAAATAGAAAAATTGAAAGTAATTGTGTATAAGGGATTTGTTATTAATTTAATGAGTTTGTTATAGAGATCCGTTATAAAAGTTTATACAATCAATGAACGAATGAAAATGATACATCTACGGGTATTTATACAAGGAATGATAAAGTAAAATAACAAGGGTTTAAGTTAACAACTTTTCTCACACATGTGTGGAAGTAACATTTATTTGTCCTTCGTTGACTTTTAGACTTCGATTATATCAGATGATTCTCATTTTCTCTTGGAGAAAATGTGAAATAAGCAACATTGAATGTTTGATGATTTGTATGTGTTGTTGGATTAATGAATCAATTTGATCAAAAAAAGATTAATGAATCGATAATGTCAAAACTAACCTAAGACACAATTGTAGCACACAGACACTACCGCCAAAAATTTCATGTGAAAGCCCCATAGCAGGGATACACCATCGCGCGTGACATGTTTGCATTTTTGTATTTCTATGGTTTGCACAAACTAATTATCAAATTTTTGGGTATTGGTACAAGGAGGGTTATTAATTCCGTTATAAATGTGTCACATTACCTTCTACCTAATAACTTTTGTGTAATAAAAAACCTCAAAAAGACTCTCAACTATAGTATTCATGTAATACGACAATAAAAACTCCCCACTTTACACAAAAAAAACCTCCTTTACACAAAATATAAAATAAATAATAAATAAAGAGAGTCATACAACACACTTGCTCGTTATTATCGCAATAGTGCGCCTATAGCACATCAAGCAGTGTAATTATAGCGAGGTGGTTGACACTAAATTGTGTTGTAACGAGTTGCTCCCAAGCCTCTAGAAGAGCCTTTACACTTTGGAAAAGGTTGTATATATTTGAAATTTTTTTATAGACGGTTTTTAAGATGATGTTGATATTTGTAATCTCTCGCAAATGAAATTGAAAATCACCAATTTTTATGTTAAAATGATTTTGTTACACTTCACTGTTTGTTGTTTTGTTTTTCAGATGCCATGATATTGCTCTCACTTCAAAAGATGTAATATATATATTATTTTTTATAATTAAAGTCAAAGATAGATTATGATGATATAAATATTTAAGTGAATTGCATATAATTTAAGTTTTTACCTAAATAATTTGAGATTGACTGACTAGGTTACACGAGTCTCTGTTGAGAAAATAGAATCAAGGTCTTATGTTTCTAGTAACACGAGATAAAGCAAAACGAGGAGATTTGTGTCTTTTTCGTAAATGTGAAATGAGACAAAAATATGTTATTAAACAAATGATAGTAGTAGTAGTTATAAGACGGTTGGGTCCTAAGAACCATGATTGTTGGCCAACATGTGTGTTGGTTGGTTTGGTGAGAAAAACGAGTAGCTTGTTTAAAGCTCTTTTGTTCCCTAATTTATTCACTTCACCATGGTTGATTATGATTAAACAAGAATTAAAGATAGAAAAATAGATGGTTTCTAGAGAGAGGGAGTAGTGAGAGAAAGTAGAGAGAGAGATGATTAACTTGGGAAATTAGATTAAGAAATAATGAACATCCACCCTCCTAACATGCTAGGATGGTACTTATATAGTCCACCCACATACGGGCTCTCTAATGGACCATATTGTTTTTGGGCCGGGCTTGAATAAATGCTTAGTACCTTGAAAGGGGCCTTTTAAGCAAACCATCAAGCCCGTAATGTCACGACTATTTTAACTACCTATTACAACGTTCTAATAAATATTACAATTTAACCTATGACCGAACATTCTTGTTTGTCTCAATACTTTGAGGATAACAATCTCCCCCAATGTGAGGTCATTCCTCTTCGATATTTGGAGTCCAAGGGGGATTTATGAATTTCGTCATAAATGAGTCTTGAACGTGTAATAGTAGTGTTGTTCCTTAATGTTGTGATCTTTGAGCCTTTGTCGTTGTATTTCGACTTTGTCTTTTATCTTGAGATCTTCAAATTATCCTTGACTAGTCTTTACCATTTTGTGATCTTGTGTCTTTATCCACATGCTCATACATTGCATAATCTTGAAAGCTTGCTAACAATCTCCTTTGAAGAGAGGTCATTCCTCTGTATTAATTGATAAGGAAGATTTTGATCATCAAAGTTGCGGAAGTCTTTAGCTTTCTTGTTTGTTGAATGTCTTTGGGTATGAGGATGTGGTTTTGAATCTTTGACTTTGCTGAGTACACCGTAACGCCACCTTCTCGAGACAAAACATAGACGCGGATTGAATGGCGTTGACATTCGTCCTAAATCGGTAGCGTTTTACCTCCGGTCGGTGAAGACCGTTACACGATATTAAATATCGTACCTGTGATTAGGTAGATTCAATTAAGAATCTCCCTGACAGGTTTTCGCGGCTGTACTAGCCGTTCTCTTTACTCGACCGTCTCAAAGCAAGACTGCGAACATAAAGAGTGAATCAATTGGATAAATATCCGCTTGATTAAATTCGTCAATTCAAAATCCTGGAACAAGTTTGATTCATTAAGAATCTTACGATTGTTGCTTTCCAGTTGACACAAGCTTGATTCATAAGAATCTCGCAAGTTACCTACCGTAGCGCTGTTTAATGTTAACGCTAGAAGGATTTCCATTCGTCACTGTGAATATTGTAAATATCACTCTAAATGTTTTGGCAAGACCATAAAGATATTGCGTAGAATCTTGAAACGAGTTTGAATCGATAAAGAAACAAACCACTATTGCTTTTCAGTTTTACATATGTTCAATTCATAAAGAATCTTACACATGACCTACCACAATGCTATTTGACGTTAACACTAGAAGGATTTCCACTCATCATTGTGAATACTAGGTAGTATCACTCTGAGTGTTTTAGCAATATCACAAGGATATAGCGTAGGAATCTCTTGATCTTCATCCGTGTGTCCTAACGAGATTTGATTGATCTCTTGGCTCTAGACTCGATTTGTGCAATTTTAGTAGTCGGAGGCTGGAGCAGATGCCACCTATTCAATATCAACTATCTCGGAGTGAGAAAGTCAATAGAAATCGTGTTGATCTCTGTGACAATAAAACAAACTTCTTTTTAGAGAAGCCTGGGTTAGCTGGGGAAGGGTTGTGCCTTATATAACTGGGTCCATGATGCGTTGTCTTCATGATGTGTTGACCCGGTTTCTGCCTAAGTTGTATGGAGGGCTTTTTTGTTTACACCCTTTATCCTTACATTTCTTTTTCATTCTTCAACCCCTTCAATGCTTACCAAGACATCAATAATAGCACCTTGTTGTGATTGTTCCAGTGCTATCATCAGTACTTAGTCGGCATTCAGCTTCGTTCACATTCTACTCCATCTTTCCTAAGGACTTGTAATAATCTATTGGATTGTCCCTGGGAAGATCCCTCCGGTTCTGGTTGGATCATAGGACTTAAACCTAACCACCCTTTTGACACCAATAACGTCGTGGATTAAAGATGTTGTGGGTATTTGATCGTAGCCATGAGTGCTTGAGTCTTTAGATCACATTTTAATCACATTTTCTCCCCTATCTCTAATATATAAAATCTTTTGATATTAGAGATACCAAATTTGATTAAAATATATTTTGAAAAATGGTCTTGAAAATCTTTCGGGAGAAAAATGTGTCAAACTTAGCATGAATTTTGGAACGCTCCCCCTCAAAAGTTGATCCAATTGAATTGTCATTACGAGGATATGATCCACATTAAACTTTTGAGGATAGGAGTTGTTGAACGCACAATTTTTGAAAGATTTTGAATATCATTGAGAAGTTCTTGAAAAAATTGTGTTCAACGCTTTTTGAAAAATCAATTCTTTTTGGCGAAACGGTTTTTCTAAAGCATAAACTTGAGTTCATAGACTTTGAATGTCTTGACAAATCCACTCAAGTGTAAGAAGATTTAACTTCTTTTGCTAAGGGTAAGGGCACGAAAGCGTACACTCCCCCGTGAATGTAGATCCGGGTTGCAATTTGAAAGTGATTACAAGCCATTGTGTTGAGCTCAAAACGTTGAATGTTTTGTGACAAGCTCAACCCGAGATAGATTACTCTACCCGTTGTTGGAAATATTGTCCAAAAGAGACAATTTCCTTTATAAAAGATAGAAATGACATGTTTTGAAAAATATTTACAACTTTCATTCGAGCTTTATGTACATACCCGTGTCGTTATTGAGCGACATTTCTAGGCACGTCCATATTATCGATACTGAAAGACATGTTGAGAAGAATATTTTTGGATTTTCAAAGAGTTTTTAATTTTGTATTTTTCTTTTTCATTAATATTTACAAGTAGATGTTTGATAGATGAATCAAGCAGGCTTCTTTGCCAGAATTTCCAGTTCTGCTGGAGTCAAACATCTCATACCAATTTGCCTAACAAGATACGCAAACCTCTCTTTCGAAAGAGCTTTTTTAAACAAGTTAGCTAATTGGTAATCAGTTCCAACAAAGTATAATTAAACAATACCCTTTTAAACTTGTTCCTTAATGAAGTGATATCTGACATCAATGTGCTTCGTGCGGGAATGCTGTACCGGATTGCAGGAGATGTCTATGGCGGACTTTGAGTCACAGTACATAGGTACTTTATCAAAGTGGAAGCCATAATCCGTGAGTTGTGTTCTCATCCATAGAACTTGAGCACAACACGCAGATAAAGACACATACTCCGCTTCGGCTGATGATAATGATGTGCAATCCTGCTTCTTAGAAGACCATCCCACAAGCTTATCTTGACCTAGAAATTGTGCACCACCAGAAGTACTTTTTCGTGTATCAAGACACCCTGCATGATCAGAATCTGAATAGGCTGTTAGAAAGAAACCAGTTTCCCTCGGATACTAGAGTCCCATGTGAATGGTATTATTAAGGTACCGAAAGATCCGTTTAACCTCCTTGAGGTGCTTTTCAGTGGGTCGTGCTTGATATCGTGCACAATAACACGTAGCATGTGATATATCTGGTCGGCTTGCTGTTAAGTACATGAGGGAGTCGATCATGGAACGATATCTCGTTTGATCTATGGCATCACCCTCCAAATTAGCATCTAGGGATGTGGTTGATAATGGTGTCCAAACAGGGTCAAATGATGTCATACCATGCTTTTTGATTATCTCTTGAAAATACTTAGCTTGGTTAATAAAGATACCACTTGGGGATTGGTGAACTTGAATTCCTAGAATGAATTTTAGTTCGCCCATCATAGACATTTCAAATTTGTTGTGCATTACTTTTTCAAACCATTTTGAAAGTTTTGGGTTTGTACACCCGAAAATAATGTCATCAACATAAATATGCACAAGAAAAATGTCATCCCCATATTTATAAGTGAACAAAGTTAGATCAATGGAACCTTTTGAGAAACCTTTGGAGACCAAAAATTTTGAGAGCTCGTCGTACCACGCCCTTGGAGCTTGCTTGAGTCCATAAAGTGCTTTGTGGAGACGATACACCTTGTCAGGATAATGAGGATTGACGAATCCTTCCGGCTGCGTGACATAGACTTCTTCCTTCAAAGGACCGTTAAGAAACGCCGTATTTACTTCCATTTGATAAACGATGAATCCCTTATGTGCAGCATAAGCAAGAAAAATCCTGACCGCTTCCATTCGAGCAACTGGTGCAAATGATTCTTCAAAATCAATACCCTCTTGCTGGCCATACCCTTTAGCCACTAGCCTAGATTTATTCTTGATGACCGTGTTCTCTTCATCCATCTTGTTTTTCCAGATCCATCGAAGATTTAATGGTATTACATCGTATGGTCTGTCAACAAGTTCCCAGACTTTAAGTCTTTCAAATTGTTGAAGTTCATCCGTCATCGATTCAATCCAAGCATGATCAGACATGGCTTCTTTGATGTTTTTCGGTTCAGCTGAACTCACGGTGAGTGCGAACATACAAATATCGCCATCGGTGTTAAGCTGTCGTCTTGTGCGAACAGGCTGTGAAGGGTTTCCAATTACTTGAACCAAAGGATGATCTCGGGTCCAATGATGTGTTGAAGGATGTCGTTGGTAGAACGTATGCATATTTGACGGATTAACATGGCGAGTAGAAGACTCTCCAGTTTCGTGTACCGGTGTACCGAATGGGTTGATAAATTCGTCTTCATCAGATAATGCATTGTTTGCTTGACTTGTGTTCTTTGGAGCAATGACACTAGTTGTTGATGTTGTAGAAGCGATTGTTGATGTGATGTTCTGAGGAGGTAAATCTGCAGCAACCCGTGTTGAAGTAGATGAAGTTGTATCATCATTCATATCATGAGTGACAACGGAAGACTTTGATACAACATGTTTCTCCCCCGTGAAATATTCATCATACATTGGTCCATATAACATTTCCAACTCTTCAATTTTCGTGTTGACTGTCATATCTGCTCTAGGAACATTTTCTTGAACCAGCTTTGAACTTGACGGTTCATTGTTGTGGTCGTGAGTTCTGAGTTCCGTGCGGTTGTGAACATAAGTCATTTGTCATTGTGGATCGGGACTTAAACTGATTTGTTCAAGTGCCATTTCTTGTAATTCATCAAATAATAGTCTCGACTATCAATTTTGTTCTCTTGTTGTATACTCTATATCCCTTAGACTGAGTTGCATATCCCACAAGAATACATGCATCACCTTTCTCTTTCATCTTATCCAAATTTTCACCATCTCGTATTATGTAACAAGTACATCCAAAAACGTGAAGCTGTTTGAGTGAAGGTTTTCGATCATGAATTATGTGATATGGTGTCTTTTCGTGTCTTGGGATAATTAAGGAGCGGTTTTGTGTGTAGCATGCGGTTGACACGGCTTCGGCCCAAAAGTATAGTGGAAGTTTTGAAGCGGATAATAATGTTCGAGCAGCCTCAACTAAAGTACGATTTCGTCTTTCAACAACGCCGTTTTGTTCGGGTGTTCGAGCAACAGATGTTTCATGTTCAATTCCTTAGGCTTCAAAATAATTTCTTAGATTTGAATTCAAAAATTTTGTACCTCTGTCAGTACGAACCACTTTAACTTGAGCTTGAAGACCACGTTGTATCAATTTAAGGAAGCTAATGAGAACTTCGGGTGTTTCATCCTTGGACCTCAAGAAGTGAGTCCATGTGTACCTTGAGTAATCATCGACAATTACCAAAATATACTTCTTTCCATTGATACTATGAACACGCATGGGACCACACAGATCCATATGGAGAAGATCTAACCGTCCTTTAGAGCTTGGTGTGGTCTTTGTTTTGAAGCTACTTCGTTTAGCTTTACAAAGCTCACAAGAAGAACAAAGATGATCTTTGATGAATTTCAAACTTGGAAGGCCTCTCACAATATCTTTCTTGGAAAGCAAGTTGATGGTATCAAAATTAAGATGAGATAAACGTTGATGCCATAACCATGCATGAGTCGTTGAAGCTTTAGCATGAAGCAAATTGGAGTTGATGAAGTTGTGTCTTGTAGTGAAATTGTGTAAAGATCCGTACCCCGTGTACCGGTAAGTAAGTCATTTCCATCATAATCATGAACAAAACATGTCTTCTTTTTGAAAGCAACCTCCAAATCCGCATCATAGAATTGACCAACCGAGAAAAGATTGTGATTGAGCCCTTCGACGTAGTATACCCTTTTGATCGTTATATTCCCCTGACCCAAATCTCCATATCCTAGGATCGGTGCAAATTGATCATTTCTGAATTGGACCGTACCCAGGAACTTCTCCACGAAGTTAATTAGAAGCTTGAGATTCCCCGTCATGTGCTTCGTGCATCCGGAGTCCAGTATGAAGAGAATTATTTGTATTACCTGCAGAAGAGTTAGAACACGATGGAGCATTTGCTAAATTGGATACCACAGTAGTTGTGATTGTAGAATCATTAGTGTCCTTAGCAACAATTAAAGGCATACTAACACTCGTTGTCACATTTTCTGTCCTAACTTTAGGCATCCATTTATATCCTGGAGGACATTGATTAGCAAACCACCATTTCCAAGACTTGCTAGCAGACTCATATAATTACTTACTGCTTCTAGGGTTCTTAGTGGTGGAGTCTGATGCATTACTTTTCTTAGTGGGGGTTGCACCAGAATGGTTCACTTTGTGTTTGGGTTTACTAGCACTAATAGGCATTGCAGCTTGCTTCTTAGTTTTAGTTTCTATGCCTTTGACATTATTCATAGCACACATAAAATGATTAGCATTAGCACACTTTCCACATTTGACACAAACAAATTTCACATTCATAGCATTCAAAGCATTCAAATCATTCAATCGTCATTACATGCGATTACAGACTTTTTATTCTTAAAAACATTCAAATTCCTAGGGTGTTATTCTACTTCCTTCATCTTCCCTTGACTCTTGTGTTTCTAAACCTTATCATTCACTTGAGTGCTCTTAAGCTGAGGCCGGCTAACACTAGTACTGGAAACTACTCCTGTAGTAGAAGACACACGAGTATTAGTGTTTCTAGAAGTCTGAGGCGATTGACTAACTTTGTTTGTGGATTTAGTGGTCATTCTATACATCCCTGGTTTAATCACATTATTGTGCTTAACGCTTGGTGCTATAACATTCCTTATGGGTTGAGTATGTGGTAACCTTTCCTTTCCATCCATCTTGGGGGCAAACACAGGTTTTGCAAACGAAGAATTTGAGAAAGCAGATGGTTTTCCCAAGATAGAGGATCTATTCACTCTAGAGGCATTGGGTTGTCTAACAACAGGTTTCCTAACGCTAGGTTCCATAACTTTCCCACCCATCTTAGCAACGAGTTTCTTCAACTCTGCTATTGCTATGTCTTTTTCTTGTAACTGAGCTTTCAAATCCGAAATATCAAGACTTTTTTTCATTTAATAATCGACATGACTCAGATAATTTTACTTCTAAAGATGTATCATTTGAAAAGCTGCCAACTTTCTTTTGCAAAGCAAGTTCAAGTGAGTGACAATGTTTTTGAAGATAATCATATCTATGTTGAAGTAACGAAAACTCTTTGTGGTTAACTTTATTCGAAAGCTTAGTTTCAAGACGTTCACATTCTTTAACTTGATCAAGATATTTGCATGCAACATCAGAATATTCATCAATATCAGCACAAGATGTAACATAAGCACACATAATATCTTTTGAGAGACATTCATGTAAGAGTAGATCATAAGCCGTAGAAAAATCGTCTCTTTCAGGTTGATGATCGTTAACTTCTTGTTCAAGAGATTCCACATATTTCAAATCATCAAACATTTCTTGCTTAATTAGTGTTTCAAATTCCAAAATATGTTTTTGCGTTCTTTCCGCAAGCGGAATCAAAATACTTTTTACAAGCACTGTTATATCGTGAGGAATTTCTTTGTCTCCTTTCGAAAGTTCACGTTTGTTCCTGTCATCATCAACTTTTTGAAATTTTCAATATTACTCCTGAGAATACTAAGTGCTTGCTTACTCTTGCTTACAGAAGCTTTATATGGCAAATAGTCAATAAATTTTGAAACATTAGTTTTCTTAGTGGCAAAAGCTTGTCTCCATTTAATTCTTATTTGTTCACATTCAAAAAATATTTGCTCATGAGTTTTCTGTGTTTGCGGTGTGAAAAGACCATAACGACTGTTTTCATAAGCATAATTATATGGTTTAACAAAATCTCTATTAACTTTTGGTCTACTCTCTTCTTCCAAATCGTGTGTCTCTTCACTATCGGGCCTAACAACAAGACAATCAAGATCGGTCCATTGGGACTCATCAAGATATAAGCGCTGATTCTCAGATTGAGCATGCTCAAGGAACTTAGGATTAGCAAAACTAGGTCTATCCTTGAAGAACGAACGAGGTGCCAACATTCTCATGGTTTGAATTGATTGATTAGTTTTGTAAACAATTTTCTTGTAAAAATCAAGTTGAGTTTCAATTTCCACCATTTTGTCGAAGTCCTTCGCTTGTTTAGTTTTGAAATCCTTTTCCATCTTTTCAACTACAGCTTTCTTTTCATTCATAAGTTTAGTTTTATCCTCTTGAAGAAAACCATTTACTTGAGTTAGCTCATTGACTTTAGTGGTAGCAAGATACGTTTTGTGACGTTCAGTACTCAAAGAAGTGTTATAATTACGTTTTTCTTGTTCAATAAGCTTATGAGTTTCGTTATATTTCTCTTGAAAGTCGTCCTTTTTAACATTGTTTAAATACCCTTTGTACCCCTCAACCTCATTGGTCTTTTGAAAAAGCTGAGCTCTATAGCTATCAATGGTACTAGATTTAATTATAGCAGCTTTGCATTCTTCACAATTTTGAGTGAGCGTAGCGTTTGCCTTCATTAATTGCTTTTGACTCTTTCTAGTTTCTTTGACATTATTTTGTAAAGAAGCAATTAAGTTAGCAAGCGCAATACGCTCCTCGTCATCATCATACTCATTTGCATGTTGATCATCCTCAGACTCATTATTGCACATGTCTGATGAATCAGGTGTGGTATTGCTATCAACAGTTTCCATCATACATGTGTCATTGATGGCTTTGGGTAGCTCACAATGCTCATGTGTATTACCAAACACATTATATTCCTATTCAGTGTGTACCTTATCGATTGGTTCAGTGTCGAAAATAGGACCATTGTCATCTTCAGTGATGTTGAGAACTTCTTCAACATTTTCCATGTATGAGTAATGTGCTTCAAGTTCTTGATCGGAGGCTTCATCATCAGTATTATCAAGCATTGCTCCTTTTTCAGCCGACAGTTAACCCCAGCTTCCATCTTCTTGCAAAGCAGCATCTTTTCCTTATGATATCCAGAGTCCCTAACCCGTTTCGGCTTCCTACATTCCTTTGCCATATGCCCATAGCCTTTACAATTAAAGCACTGAATCCCACTTTGCTAAACCACTGGAGTACCAACAGTTTCCCTATTCCCAGCAGCAGTAGCAATCCTCTGAGCATCATACTTAGCAGTTTGTCGATCATACCGTGCAGAACCCTCAACATGTGTTGGATTACGTCGATCATACCTAGGAGGACTTTCATCACGTTGACGTGTGTCATACCTTCGAGGACTCTCAACATATTGGTTCCTTATATTTGATGATTTCGAAGATTGTTGTTGGTGGGTTTGAAGATTTTCTTGTAGGTCTTCATAATGAACGCAATTTGTTGCTTCATCTCCCTATCCTTCTGAGCTAGTTCTTCATCACTACCCTCTTCAGATGATGGCTCAGGTGATGGTGTGGGTGCTCTTGGTTCTTTGTCACGTGATCGTGTGGGAGCAGAATACTTAGATGAAGTGGAGTATCTTGGTGAGGAGGATGTAGTGGAGTACCTTGGTGAGGATGATGTAGTGGAGTACCTTGGTGCACGAGAGCGATGGTCTTGACTGTGTTGAGTGGTAGGCACCAAAGCAAGTGGATTAGCCGTCTTTGCTATCCTTTCAGCTCGAAGTTCATTCGCCTCATTCTGAAATTGTTTCAAAATGTCGAAGAGCGTGTGATAGTTGACCTCGTCTAACTTACTTTGTTGTTTCACAAAAGTTACAAATCGTGTCCATTCAGGTTAAAGTTGCTGTAGAAATTGCACATTGACTTGCATGGTGGAAACTTGCAAATTGTTTCTTGTCATGTCATTCATCATCTTGTAGAACCTTGAGTAATATGAATCAATTGATTCCCCATCCAATGAAGTAAACTTACCAAAGTTCCAAAACAAGTTAGTTTTGACATCTTGCTTGTTAAGTGATTCACCTTGTTGCAAGCGTTCAATGGAAAACGACATCTCTTTAGCAGTAGAGCAAGCATCAACCGTAGAGTAAATATCATCCCCTATGCCACTTAGAATCAAATAGATTGCCTCTTTCTCTGCATCAATCCAAGCACGGTTCTCTTTTGAAGTGTTCTCATATGTTTCCTTAATTGTTTGCTTATCGGAACCGGGTGTCGAGTCGGTTGCTGGAATTACAGGAACGGTGATTGTAGTGGGAGTATAAGGTGCTTCTTTGATGCAACGTCGAAGAACATCACCATTGGGTTTAGTGTCAAGATATCGAAGGAATCGTGATTGCCATTGTGCATATCGACCAGTTACAAGCATTGGTGGTCTTTCTTTGTTACCCGCCACCATGATGTTGTTGTTTGTCACACGATATTCTTGAGTAGAATCCATGACGAGAACTTTTGAAATCGATGAAGTGAAAACGGATCTTAAGTAGATGTGTTGTGATTGTTGTTGTGAGAAAAGATGTTAAAATCCCCTATAAATATTCTCAATAATCCAAAAAAAAAATTCCAAGACAAACAAAATACACACGAATTCGAAATTTTTAAGTGTAAAAAATGTTAACTTCGGAATACCTGGATATAAAGTGTGAACTTCGGAATGATAACAAAATCTCTTCGCAATATACTTCCCAAGCCAATTCGGAATTCCAATAAAACCAACTTCGGAATTCCCTAAAAAGCAAGTGAACTTCGGAATGAGTCTTCTTAAGTACTTCGGAATAGTGCTTCTTGGGAACTTCGGAATAAGTTTCCTAAGGTACTTCGGAATAAAGCTTCTTGGGTACTTCGGAATTAATCTTCTTGGGTACTTCGTAATGACGTTCCTTAGGTACTTCAGAATAAAGCTTCTTGGGTACTTCGGAATTAATCTTCTTGGGTACTTCGGAATGACGTTCCTTAGGTACTTCGGAATATTTGATGTTGGGTACTTTGGAATATCTGAATTGTGAGAACTTCGGAATATTGTTTAAACTTACTCACTTCGGAATGATTGAACTTGAGTACTTCGGAATAGTGCAGTCTTCGAGCTCACTTCGGAATCCAAATCTTGTGAACTTCGGAATACTGAAAACCTGCACTTCGGAATACTAAAACCCTCGTCACTACTTCGGAATATCAACAAAAAATCCGAAGTAGATCAATCTGTTGAAAAACATTCCGTGTTCTTCGCTTCAAATAAACCAAATTCGTGATTTTAACCCAAAAATCGATCCAAACACCAAAAAACTTCGCGTTTTTACCCACAAAAATTATACCAAATCCGTACCACATGTATATAGAAGATATATATGAACATTTATAAGCCGAAAAACACAAAAAAAAAATATAATTCGAGATGATTATGGATCAAATTACACGAATCACATCAAAAACCAAACAAACAATCAGTAATCTACCCCGTGGCGATTGATACCAATTGTTGTTCCCTAATTTATTCATTTCACCATGGTTGATTATGATTAAACAAGAATTAAAGATAGAAAAATAGATGGATTCTAGAGAGAGAGGGTAGTGAGAGAAGGTAGAGAGAGAGATGATTAACTTAGGAAATTAGATTAAGAAATAATGAACATCCACCCTCCTAACATGCTAGGAGGGTACTTATATAGTTCACCCACATGCGGGCTCTCTAATGGACTATATTGTTTTTGGGCCGGGCTTGAATAAATGCTTAGTACCTTGAAAGAGGCCTTTTAAGCTAACCATCAAGCCCGTAATGTCACGACTATTTTAACTACCTATTACAACGTTCTAATAAATATTACAATTTTACCTATGACCGAACATTCTTGTTTGTCTCAATACTTTGAGGCTAACAAGCTCCACATATATCGTTTGGGTTGGGATGCTGCCCCAGACCTTGGCGAGACCCCAACAAGGGTGACGTCCCTCAAGCCCGCAAAGAGGCGCAACGTCTTAACCTCTGCATTTTTATCGTGATTAGATAAATATTAACTCAAGTGAGTGTGTATTTCACACTTCCTTTACTCGTATCCAAATTTATATGAAACCACATTAGCTTATATTAAATGACAATTACTTATAAATAACCGATGACATTAAAATCACTATCACTTTGTTCTCGAGTTTATTTTTTAGAGTAAGGTTTAGGATGGTAATAAAAAGAAAGTGCATTCTTGAGTTTTTAGGAGATGAGTGAGAAGTAAAGAAGAAAATTACACTAAATTTACTTTCTAATTATTCTTTTTAAATTGGGATAAAATGAAGTGAAGTTGTTTTTTAAGATTTTTTTTCCTTACATCCTCTTCTTTTCTTTCCAACTAAAAAAACACAAAGTAAAAAATAATTTCATACTTCTCTGATTCTCTCCTATTTACTTTTTTTTTATCTCCATCTCTATTCTTTTCGTTTTTACTCGAAACAGAGTGTAACATTTATCCTAATTGAAATTTGACCACTAATCTATTGGCGGAGAATCGGAGATAATTGGTTCGCTAGACACTTGAAATGTACTAAAAAGGTGTTTTTATTTTTACTTTTGAAGTCTTTTAATAGAAATTAAAAGTGGACCTAAACCGTTTGTCTCTCTTAATTGAGAGATTAAAACTTTACTATTTCCTTTAAAAAAAACTTATTAAGTGATATATAAATTACCACTTAATTTAAGAAAACACCTTCAAATCTTTTGATTATATTTTTTTATGGTTGTCATAGATGTATTTTGAGTAGTAACTTGTAACTAGTCATTTTTACTTGCTTGGTTATAATTAGGGCTGAGCATCGGTCCGGGATTGAACCGGATTAGACCGAGGACCGAAATGGTTCAAAACCTCGGACCGAGACTGGACCGAAATTATCCAGTCCGGTCCGGGTTGGTCTGGTCCGGTTTGGTCCTTGGTTTGGTCCGGTTTTATTAGGCATAATTGATAAGATTTTGATAAGACCAAACTAGACCGAACTGGACCGGAATGGATCGACCGGACCAAGACTGTATTCGTCCAAAACTCCGAACCGAGGACCGGACCAAAATTGCTCGGTCTGATTTGGTTCGGTTCGATCCGGGTTGACTTTAAATTTGTCGTGCTCAGCCCCTGGTTATAATACATGCAATTACCTACCACTACTATTTATTGCGGGTAAAAAAGTTAGTTTTTCTTATTATAAATAAGAAGAAGGAGAAACACATGTCTAATTTAGTATTTTCCTTTCCAAGTTTACAAACAAAAAGATTTCTTGATTCTTGATTTTTCTTTTTTCTCTATTCAACTGAAAAAGGTAGCAAAATTTATGGGCTTTTTTAGAATTCTTTTTACCAAAGTAACTATTTTAAGAAAAGTTCTAACTAGACCTAACACCTTTTTTCACATTGTTAGGCAGAAAAATGATGTCTTATTCTTCTTTTTCATCTTTTTTACTTTCTCATATATATACATGTATAATGTATAATGTATAGTGTATGCATAGATTATGTGGTTGGACTTTCTTGAATTCAGAAAAGTTGACACCTTTCAGTTTCTTATCATGTATTCATTCTTGTGAAGAGTGACTGAGATTCTCTTTTCATTTTTATCCTTTATTATTTCCTTTTTAAGTGTAGGTTTTAAATACATACTTTGTCCTCTATTTTGATTTTAAGCATGAATTTTGAACTCATGACATGCATTTAAGTTACAAAAGTGAAAATATTGTTCTTTTGTCTCATCCTCTTTAATTTCATTTCCCAATAAGTTTATTTTTTCTAGTTTCTTGAAATAAGTGCTTTTCTTTTTTGCCCTTTTGGAATTTTGCATAACCACTGAAAAAAAGAGAGCATTTTCACTTTTCCTGCTTCTATTAACCTTTTGGTTTATTGGCTTCTTGTGTTTAAGTGCTTTTACCATTTGTGAAAAACTTTGTAAATGCTCTCATCTTTTCAAGCTTATTGAAAAAGACACTAGGAAGCAAGGTATATTCCTACTTTTGTTCTTATTTTCTTCCACACATTGTACACACTCAAACACACACAAAGCACAAATCTCTAGTCATTTTTCTTGATAAGCACACAAATCAGCATGTTGGCTAGTTGTTAATCTCATTTTGGTGTTTTGAAATTTGTTTAAAGCTAGCTTGAAGCAATGGCAGATTGGTATGGGAAGAGTTTGATGGAAGATCAAGATTTTCAAGAAGAAGATGTGTGGGGAGTTGTAGAAGAAAGAGAAGTACTAGACTCCAACACAAAACTCAACAAGTCCCATAAGATGAAGAAAAGAACATCATCATCATCATCTTCATCATCTAGTTTATGGACATCCAATGATGGTGCAAGAATGATACCAAGGTCATGTAATGAAGGTAGGATCATGCCACATCAGCCACAACAATCATCTGCTCCAATGGGCATCCCTGACTGGTCAAAGATTTACTTGGAGAAAAGCAAAGGTCCAAGTGATGCATGCTATGGTAGGAGTCATACTAATGATGAGGAAGATGATGAAGATGATGGTAACATGGTGCCACCACATGAATACATTGCTAGAAGGCTAGCTAGGACTCACATTACACCTTCTTCAATGTGTGAAGGTGTTGGAAGAACACTCAAAGGAAGAGACCTTAGCAAACTAAGAAATGCCATTTTGACCAAAACTGGTTTCTTAGAATGATTAATAGTCTTTCATGCTCATCCATCAATATTGCTAGCTATCACCATCACCATTATCATGCATCATCATTATTATCTTTAGCTTTTTTTGGTTTATTAACCTTATTTATTAGTAGTAAAAGCAATCTAGAGATTAATATATTTGGAACTAGTTAATTCGAATATGAGAACTTTTTTTTTTGGTAGCTAGATTTATGTAAGCGGGAGTATCAAATAGTCTAAAGTTTTGTAATGTAAGTTTGAGTATTAAGTTATTTACTTTGTCTAAAATTTGTCTTCGCTGAACTTCTCTAACTTGAAACTTGATAATATTGTTACGTTATACTTTATGTTATTTACAATTTTAATTTTTTTTATCATGATTTCACTACAACAAATTTAGAGTTTGCTCACAATTATTTCTTCGCACTTCAAAAAGTGTGAAAGTTATTTGTAAAATACTCACACTTGTAAATGAGAAGTGTTAAAAGTGTGAAATATTAAAATGTTCACACATAAAATTGGTGAAGTATTAAAATTCACACATAAAAGTACGAAATATTAAAATTTTTCACACTTAAAAGTGTAAATTTATTTGTTATATTCAATTTGTTCACAACAAGAAAATTATTGAAATAGTAAACTTTTTAAATTTACACATTTTAAAAATGTAATAATAAATGTGAAAAATTAATTAATTTGTTGTAGTGTTTGGTACATCTTAATCGGCAATACATTTATGATTTATGTGATGTTATAAATCGTATAAGTTGGATTTATTGATAAGAATGGTAAGATGTTGTTGTATACATATGATATACGTTTATGGTGGTTATTTTGTTGTACATTATGTCATCATTGTCCACTTAAAATTCTTGGAACTTGTCCCATGCAATTTCTCCTCAATTCAATAAAATAATTTTGGATAAAATATTGCTACACGCATGCTATTTCAGTTTTATTATGATTAAAAAAAGTTTGGGCCTTTTAAAATGTAAAAGTGAGCTTAAATTAGTATAGAAATGACACTTGTTTTTAAGTTTTTGGTGGCAATGAGGTAGGTATATTCTAAAGACTTATGATAAAATTCTTAGGTGCAAAAACTTTATAGTTACTTATATTAGTTAGGTACTAAAAATTGTAAATTAACACTATTTCTTTTCTTCTTTTTTAAAATCAAAAAAATTTGATTTAATTAACACGAGTACTACTCGCTGGTACCGAAAAACTTGTTAGGTTACGACACTTCCACTAATCGTTGAAAAGTAATTTAAATTTATGATCGTTTCGTAAATTTATTTTTTGAAAATTTATTTATTTATTTTTTCTACAAATTTTATTAATTTGATATATTTAAAATTTGATAGTTTTTTTTATTGGTTCTATGTAGTAATTAAATGTCAGCAACATTAGTTTTTTTTATTGTACCTTTTGTTTAGTATTTAGTTTGACACATTTGAATTTGATTTGTTATTTGAATAAAACTTTTGCTTAGTTTGTTCGTTTGTTTTGGTCTTTGAAATATGAGAAGAGTTATTTTGGATATTATATTTTTCCTAAGGGACTCATCCTCATTATATCATTTTATTTTTATGATATACTTTCAAAGAAAAAAAGTTTTCGTTTTTTTTCTTGTTAAAATTTACGTGAAATATCAAATATTATAATACTGTTTCATCATATATGATAACAGTGTTAAATCATATATGATATGGGTTTCTATCATATATGATAGGCTATATCATATATGATACTGGTCATACATCATATATGATATTAGTATCATATATGATAATTTTTAAAAACGTGAAAAAAATAAAAAAAAATAAAATTTGTCGAAAGTGTATCATATAACATATCTATACAAAGATAATTAAATACTCTTCGTGACGGTATATTTTTTTCGCATTGCGATTAACGGTTTAAGAGATACTAATGTTTGAAAAAAAAGGTGAAAATCTATTTTGTTTTTAATCTTATCCGTTAGATTAAAATAAGATAGATGGTGGAAATAAGTCCCCTCGTATCCAAGAAAAAGTATGATATCCAAATGAACTTAAATCTTAAAATATTCGATAAGTGGTTTCAAAGATAGTTTAGCCATGAAGGAGAAGAAAAAGAAAACAAACAGGTTTGGTTTGCAGAATTGTATCTTTTATTTACTTAGGCCCCGTTTGGTTCGTTGTAATCCGACGTAATTGGATGTAATTGTAATTCAATTATATTACATAGCCTGTTTGGTTCACAGAATGAAAGGAATGTAATTCATTTTACATTACGTAAGGTGTTTGGTTTACATTGTAATTGTAATTGAAACATTACAATTACATCAATGATGTAATTGAGATTACATAGAAAACTGGATGTAATGTTTGAATTACGGCGTAATTCATAATTTATACTTTAAATCATTATTAATAATAACATTATCATATATTTATTATTATTAATATTAATATTATTATTATTATTATATAAATATTAAAAAAATAAAAATAATATTTATTTTTATTATTTATATATATAATATAAATATTAAAAAAATAAAAATAATAAAATAATTATTATTAATATTAATAATATTATTATTATATTATTATTTTTTATTATTTGATTTTATTATTATTATATTATTATTATATTATTATTTTTTATTATTTGATTTTATTATTATTTTTATCATATTAATATTAATAATATATTTTTTATAATTAATATTATTTTTTATTATTTTATTTATTAACTTATATTTTATATTTTTATATCTTTTTATTGTTTAATATTTAATATTTTTTATTATTATTTAATTATTATTATTATTTTATTAATATTAATTAATATTATTATTCTATATTTTTTAATTCATTATTGTTATTATTACAATATACTTTTTATAAATATTAATATTTTATTATTATATTTTAAAATCATTTAAATTATTATTATTATTATTATTTTAATCATTTTATATAATAATAAATATTATTAAAATAATTATTTATTATTATTATTATTATTTATTTTTATTTTATTTTAACTATTACTTCTTATTCACTTTTTCAAATTTTATAAAAAAAAATTTGAATTACATTACGTTGTGAGTTAACCAAACACGTTGTCAAATTTAATGAATTACAATTACAATACATTACATCCAACACATTTCAATTCATTCCATTACAATTACATCAAATTACAATTCCTTCCAAAGATTACAATTCCGTCAAAAACATTCTGCGAACCAAACGAGGCCTTACTAAAGCAAAATGTATAGCGGAGATTTCATCGTCCAAAATATTAATCCTTCCCTTACTTAGTACAATACTAATAATTTTAAGATTAAGTATATTTTTAAATTTTTTTAAAAATGATAAAAATTAAATTAATTCTAAATTTGGCTAAAAATTTAGATAAAAATAAAAAATTTGATAGAGAAATTTGTTAGAGAAAAAAATGACATGAAAATGTATGTGTGAAACTTATGAAAACAAAACTAAAAAAAGGTAATTAATAAAATTTTAGTGGTTAAAGTTTAGATAAATTAAATTAAGTTAAATGAAACTTATAAATTTTTATATCTTTACAATAATTTTAGAAAATAACTAATTATCCACTTCACTTCATATATATTCTAGACTTTATATTTTAATATACAAAATTCATAAAATCTATTTAAACACTAATATTATTACATAATGAATTATTTTATATATAACCACATGTAATACATTCATATATCAAAATAAAATATTTAAATAAATTTCAATGATGTGTAAGCTTCTATGTCAAAGGACTTATACTGTTATAACTAGTATGTGAAAAACGATTTGCAAATTTGCGATTGCCGACTTGATCGAATATGGTTTGTTGATAATTCCAGTATTTGGGTTTGCACTTTAATTTGTTTTGGGCCATATTGGGTTTTGATATTTAGGCCATTTGTTGGTTTTGGGCCAATTTGGTAATTTGAGTTTGCACAGGTAACTCCTTGTGGGCACATTTTTGGGATGTCGTGTTTAAAAAGATGGTTTGAAGACCGTTCCTCTGACTAGGGACGAAGTCGGGACGAAATATGACCGGATGTACAAATTTTTTTAACCGTAATATAACACATGTAAAAAGTAAATTAAAATGAAGGGTAGAAACACGTTCCGATTGACTGGGTTCATTTAAGATGAATTTAGGAAGAATCGGTGTTTTCTTCACAAATTAACACTACACAGAAAAATTCCATAAGTCACGGGCACCCGCGGGAACCCCCTAGCTCCGTCCCTGCCTCTGACAAGGTATGTATGTCACTCCCTTGACATCCATAATCTTACCAAATTTCTGATTATCATGTCATTCTTTAATTTTTGCAACTGCCCTCAATGCAACCAATATTTCTCGTTAGAGGGTGTTAGGCTTTTTTATGAAACAAGCCTTTGCATTCCAACTATTGCTGGTCGAAAGGTGATCAGTCTATGTGATTTTTTTTTACGTCGTAACTCATCTTTAGTTTCTAGCCAACTGTTTGATGTTTTATTATTTCATGCAGACTAACAAAAAATGTTTTCATTCAACAAAATAGGATTTACTCCATTTACGAAATATATACGGATACTACAGATAGATGCAGAAGAAGAATGGGCTGAGACATCAGAACAGCAGGCTGATGCAGAAACACGGGCTGAGGTGTTTCGGCGTAAGGCAGGTGCATTGGGCAAGTGGGCTCACGAAGATATACGAAAGGCTGATGCATTAGGGCAGCATGCAAAATCATTGCGTCAACAGGCTAAATCATTGGGTAGACTAGCTAATTCATATCCGGCAAGCAAGTAGAAAGTTTTATAAACAAAGCTGCAAGGAGTTTTTGGGTTTGCATGACAACAAGATCACCGAGTAATATAATGTGCTGCAACCTAATCCAGTATTTTTGCCCGCCCTGGTCAAAATATAACTACAAGATGTAAAAATTTGCATTGATATCTAATCCAGTTTCTTATTTAGTAACTAACTGTTTCAGTACTAATTATGCTTTCGTATTAATTCATATATGAAATATGAATTCTAGGTTTGTAATCTACATGCTTTTGTCTAGCTAGTACCTCCTTTTCGGCTTCATCGAATTCCAACAGCCATATGTGATCCTCATTATCCATCTTATTTTAATAACTTAAATTAACTTAGATATAGCAATAGATCTTCTAATTCTTCTGTTCGACTTGTTGGCTAATGTTGTTATCTTTTTCTTTGTAAAGCAAAACCTAAAGTAGGGACTTTTTCAAGAGATTCTTTCTTTAATAAGAAATAATCGTTTTATTTATTCTTTTAAAAAGTATAATTATTTCTTAATTTAGTAAAAAATGTTTAATTTACGTTTTTTTGTTTAGTGAAAGTAAAAATAAAGGTAAAAACATACGTGTCAAAAACAAAAAGATAAAGACTTATATGAAAAAGCGGGTCAAAAATGAGCAAACTTTAGAGTTAAAACTAATTTATAAAAGTTTAGGGTTGAAACTCGCCTTTTTCAATCTTGTCGGCGATTTATTTATGAATTATATTACTCCGTAGAAAGGATAAACTTAAAGTCTCATACGAACACTCAAATTAGCATAAAGGGTTGCTTCTCATCTTTTCCAGGTATTCTTAGTTTTTAGTTTGTTTTAATTTAGTGTTTTAAATATTTATTTAATTAACCTGAGATAATCTTGATTACTATTATTATTGATAACCAATATGGGTATTTTTGGGTTTCAAAGGGAATAAAATTTTATGTTTAGAGGTGTTATATAACCTTTTTGTGTATGGGTTGTGGACTTGTGATTGTTGATGAACGTTTTGCATATTGTAAATGTTGTTGTTTTTTTACATTTGATTAATGTTTCTAAGCAACCATAGTTATGTTATAATTCAGAAATTTAAAATTATGAACTTTACTGATCTATGGATGCGTTGCGAGAAAGTGATGGTCAACTTTACAGAAGTTGTTTAATTTCCTCTTCATTTTATTTAAGGATTACTAATGACATAATAGACCATCATCACAATGTTCGCTAGGTGATATTGGTATTAACAATGGTCCAAGATTTAACATAACAGGAAAAGATAAAAGGGTACTGTTGTAAGTTCATCATGGATGTATCAAATAATCATGGAAGTAACTATTTCCTAACTCATAAGAGACTAAATATGAAATCTTCACCATGCAAGCTCTCACTAAATTAATACACTTGGGTAAATTTGTAGCAGGGCACACGTTTTGAGTTTCACTAGACAAATGTAGAGCTGCCAATTGAGCACAAGTATTAATTTTCTTTGTTGGTGTAGTTCACATGAATTACTTGTAGTCTATTAAGAGGAGCAAAAATGGAGCTCCTTACGGTATAAAGAGTCAACCACACTACTGTTTGACGTCAGGGAGGCCGCTGAGATCAGGTATATGTTTAATATTGTTTTCTTACCTGTTTAGCATAGCTTACGTCAAATCATAGTTCAACCTATTTGTTGTCTGTCTGACCACTACATTAGGAAATTAAATAAGTTTATTCATTTTGTCTTTTGATTACTTCTTTTGGCTTTTGGTTGGGTTTAGCTTCTTTAACATATTAGGTGTATATCGTTTGTGCTATGGTTTACATGTTGAAGGCAACTTCATGGTCAGCTTAATGGTGGTACATGATATATGAGAAGTTCTTTGTTAAAATTCCTAAAGTATCAGTAATTAGGTCGTCACGTTTAGAGAATAAGATAAATTTCATTCAACTTTGTCTCTATTACAAATATTAGTTTGGAATAGCATTTTATAATCAAAGATAACTTCAATTAACATCTTTTGATAACTCGAAAAAGCTAGAGTTTCAATTTAATTTTTGGTAGCGAATATCAGGAAAGCCTTTTCGCTGTTGTCATTGATTGTATAGATTATAAAGCAAGTATTTCTTTTCTTATATCATGCAGCAACATATGTGGTAATTTATTATTTGGTTTATCTGACATCATTCTATATGCTGACCCATTTATTCGTTAATGATAGATTTATGCTATTCTTTTTTATAACTGTAGAACGGGGATATGATGGAGAATATAAGTGGAGGGAATCCAATAACCCAAACCCCACACCATCATTGGAATAGACAAACATGATTGTTTCCATCATGTTCGTAAAAACTACAACTACACAAAGCCAACTATTGTTGGAAACGTTGGTTTATCTGCCGCAACCTTGGTGGCCTCTCAGGTGACAAAGTACCACTGTCATTGGCTTTTCTAGGTGAGGCTTACAATTTTATCAACAGTTTCAACTTTCTTTTTCTTTCTATTATTTCTAATTTAGGTTGAATTGATTAAGCTGAGATAATTATATTTGTGCCAACATTGTTATCATGTGTTTCAGGATTCAATTATGTGACCTGAATTGCAGGGAAAGCCACCAGATTTACAAGACACTCGGTATCAATAATGGAATGCTTGACCTAAAGCTCGGGGTACATGCTAACTACAACATATTAATTTTTGGTAGTTATATTATTAATATTGTTCATGTACATCTATTTACAAAACCCTAAATCAGCAAATGCATAATTTTGAAACTCAATATGCACATAATGATGTTAAAACTAGAAATTTCCTGCTAACATATGATAAATGACAGCCCCCATTGGCTTTATTGATTGATACTGAAAGTCCCCAGCCTACTATAAAGCAGATTTGTTCTCGATCAAAGGCCCCATTGGCTGTAGTTTTTCTCTCCTCTCCTTCACGTTTTCATATATTTTATGTTTTTATGTGTTTTAGAGGATATTTATGATCAGACTCGAGTTGTGATATAACGTTTTCACACATGACTTGCTGTAACATATAATATGAAAAATTTCACATGTTTTTCAATATGAGTTCTTTGTTTGAAGAATTAGAAGTAAAGAATTTTGCAAACACTAATACAAGATAAGAAAATGAGCTTAGATATATGTTGATTTAAGCCTATTATCTTTTTTACAAGCTAAAATGGTGAATTTATTATAATTTTGACAGTTATCATTTGGTTAAAATATTCTTTACTTATAATAAATAAGTGAACAGGAATTGTACTTATGACTGGGTGAAAGTTATTATGTTGAATTTTGGATGCAGGGTTAGAATACTTGAAATAAGGGGGCGTCCGGGTTAGCTGGTCCAGAGTAACTTAAGCGTGTTTAAAAAAGCTTTGTGATATTCGTTATATAGGCAAACATGTTAAAAGAAGTTAATAGTTGTGAATATGCAATAAGCTATTAACCCCTACTAAGCTTTCCCAAACACCCACTTGATCAGGTGAACCGTGTAGAAAGCTTAAGAAGTTAAGAACCTATTATTTTATCCTATATATCTCGCGAGTATAGAGTAGTTGTATCGATTATTTTAGCGAATATGTAGTGATTTAGTTGAAATTTTGAAGCTGAGAAGAAAAATAAATGGGTTAGGTTGACTGTATATTTTGGGTGATTATCTAAAGTAACAACTTATTAGTGATGTTGGATATGATTCAAACTATTTCTTTTCAGTTTCGTGCATAAAATATAGTGGTTGGAATGACAAGACTGATGCCTTAATCATTTGGTATACACTTACCATCTGCGAATTTGTAACCTGGATTGTATCTTGAATTTGTATACTTCTGTTTATAAGGCGGGACATTTTGTGAAATGTTTCATTCAGAAGAGGATGGGTAGCGGGAAAGATAGCAATTTGCTTTATTTTCATTAAAAAACATCTTTCATTATATCTTGGCATCCTACCATTACAAGAATATAATTAACTATACTTAAAAGCTATTAACCTTTCTTTAGGGATGGGATTTTTCGAATGATGAATCACATTCAACAGATGTGACAGATCTTGCCAACGATACAGAGTATCCTTTTATTTACTATGTGTATCTTATGTGCTATATACGATTACAACATTTTTCTTAACCATAAATTACACCGAAATATGTTCTCACCCCTTTGTTTGATAGACTATGTCTACTAATGATACCAGTTTGAGGACCAGTCATACAAGAATCCCAAGAAAAGATGCTATGGTGAGGCAAAAACACTCCAAGTAACAAATATAATGATTACTTTTTTAAACATGGATAGATATGCAATATTTTGAACATGCTCATTTCCCTGAATTTACTGACACCGAGGTGGTCCCGTTGAATATAATAGATACAGGCGGAAAAGAATGGGGTGTTTCTTATCCTTGCTGGCCTCATTATAACAAAGCAACATACGCTAAGGGCTTAAACATTTTATGTTTCAAAGAACCTACAAGCTGGTGACACAGGTGATTCGTATGTTCTGCATTATTATCAATGTCTTAGTTTGTACATATATATCTCAAAAAACAGTTGAAGTTAATGTTTTTCGAACAAAATAAGTTCAAGTCTGCATCTTTGTTTTCAGTGGGATTATTGATGGAAAGATTGTCATGGAATTGAGAAAACCTTCTGCCGTGTCCCCAACTTTTTAGGTACCTCCTGAATTTATTTATATACTATACCCTACTTCATATGTAATAAATCCCGAATCTGAACTCTACACATATATCTTCGAAATGTGTCCGCAATCTAGAGAGGAAGTCAAAGTCAACGGTATGTTGTTGATTGAAGGAAGTGATATGTTGGCTCTTCGCTGAAGTAAGACAAGAGCTAAAGCATGAAAAAAAATTTGAGCTAAAACCGAAGATGTTATGTTGTATATTTGTTTCTTATAACTTTTGGTTCTTTGCTGAAGTAAGACAAGAGTTAAATCATGTAGCTTATAACTTTATATGCTGTAGTCAGTCACAGACTCACAGTACATTAGATACTAACGTTATTTGGAAAATTCAAAAAAAATCTTTATGCAGTTCAAGTTTGGCTTTACTTCATTTTAATAGATCAAATTTCTTACTATTTTACTTTATGCGTAATTTTATATGTCCTTTTCATTTATACTTCTAGATATAAATAACCTCCATGACACCACTGAGACCTAAAGTAAGAATGGTATCATTTAGACACAAACACCTTGGTATAGGATGTTATTCAAAAAGAATTACTAATAAAATTAAATTTGATTTTTTTTTCTAAACCCCGTGCGTGCACGGGTTTTATAACTAGTTATAGACTTACAGTAGTTGTTATGGTCTATTATACACTTTACCCCTCCTACTATTTCGGTTCTTTTCTTTTCTAAAACTAATACTATTTTTAATAGTCGTGTTTTCGTTTTGTTAACGTATCGGTTATGAAGTTTAGTTTTGCAGATGAGCAAAGAGTATTGCCACTGTTTCTCACGACCAGACAATAGAGCTGTACGTGGTCAAGCAAAAATGATGAAAGGCAGAAGAACGATACTGATGCATATTGATTAGGGCGTGTTTTCGCTTTTTCTCTGCTTTGGAACATCTAATACTTTGACAGACAATTTTATCTAGATTCAGAATCATGGGTTTGTTAGTCCTAGTTGATAAACTTTACTCGAGGAGTAGATGGTAGTAAAGGCAGATTCTTGGTGCAACCATTTAGGCTTTTATGGGCTATCGTGAATTGGTTTCGACATCTATTGTGTCTTGTTACTAACACGTCAGTTGTGTTTACTTTACATCCTAGTCCTCGGGATGGTAATGTCCCTTTTAAGGATGGGTTATGTATTTTATGTAAACATTAAGATTGTATTGTTCTTCAAGTTGTGTAGCAAAATATTAAACGATACTCCATCAAAATCTCTCCCTCAGCTCCCAGGTTCTGATCAAAAGTATGGGGCAATATTCTCATTTGTTTGTTCAAATGCCGCAGTTGTAACCTGAGTGTCACAGCGCCCAATGTCCACACATAAATCGGCCCTTGCTTGAACCAGTGATAGTTGTAATACTGTAGCACGACGCAGTGGCAGTACAATCATGCATCGACCATAAAGGTTTAAAAGCAGCACTGAATGCAGCTTTAAGATACGCAGACCGTTGCAAGTCTGTAAAAAATTGCCGGAATCCCAATCACAATCTAAAACAAGGGGATTTTAAGGTAGTGTATGTGGATCAAAGCTCATCAACCATTTAGCCTGAGAAATAGTTGATTTTGGATTGTCGTGAGCAGATGCGGCCCCTGGTAAAACAAAAGCCTTCTATCTCGCTCTCACTAAGTGACGCAACACCAGGCGTCTCAATTTCCGATTCATAACTCATCAGCACATCATTTACATTTACCTTTGTGGCATCAATGACACTCATTTCTAGACCTCACAAGTATAAGCCTACAGTGAACATTGGCGGGTTGACTAACCTTTTAGTACCTACTTATCCAATGTGAATCAACCTGACCATAGCCTTAAAGTAAACTATTGCAAGTCGTTTAATGTCAAATATTGTGTTTTCTTCCTGTCAAATTTTGTTAGTTCGTTAACTGCTACAGTAAAATACATGTAGATATTAGTAATATGATACAAACCGAATTCATATTTCATATATGCGCTAAGACAGAAGCTTAATCAGTACTGAAACAGTGAGTTACTAAATAAGAAACTGGATTAGATAGCAATGCAAATTTTTACATCTTGTAGTTATATTTTGAACCGGGCAGGCAAAAATACTGTTTCCAAAAAAAACATAAGAAAATATAAAAATTAGAGCATCTGCAGCACATTACTCGGTGATCTTGTTGTCATTCAAACCCAAAAACTCCTTGCAGCTTTGTTTATAAAACTTTCTAGTTGCCAGATATGAATTAGCTAGTCTGCCCAATGATTTAGCCTGTTGACGCAATGATTTTGCTTGCTGCCCTAATGCATCAGCCTTACGTAGATATTCATCAGCCTACTTGCCCAATGCAGCTGCCTTACGTCGAAACACCTCGACCCGTTTTCCTGCATCAGCCTGCTGTTCTGATGCCTCAGCCCATTCTAATTCATCAGTCATCCGGTTCAATAATTTCCTTTTCATAGCATCGTTCTGCCGTTCCAAAACATCAACTCGTTTTTCTGTATCAGCCTTCCTATTCAGTAATTCAGTCCGTCGTTTCATAGCATCATTCTGCCGTCCCCAAACATCAGCCCGTTGTTTCAAAACATCAGACCTATTGTTCAATGCATCTGTCCGTAGCATCTGTATATGTCCCTTAAAAGTAGTAAATCCTATTTTGCTGAATGAAAAGCGTCTTCTGGATACCTGCATGGTATAATTAAACATCAAACAGTTGGTTAGAAACTAAAGATGAGTTAAGACTTAGAAAAAAAATACATAGATTGATGATAACCTTTTGATGAAGAGTAGTTGGAATGCAAAGGCTTGTTTCATAAAGAAGATAAACACTCTCTGCCGAGAAATCTTTGTCGCATCGAGGGCACTAGCAAAAATTAATGAATGAGATAAGAATCAGAAATTTGGTAAGATTGTATGTTGAGTATAGGTGTCAAGGGGGGACTAACATACATACCTCAGAAGAGGAACCGCCGTTCAATATCCTTTTTATACACGACATCCCAAAAATGTGCCCACAAGGAGTACAACTGGCAGCAGATCAAAAAACAGGAAGTCAATAGTGTAACTTTAACAAAAGCTCTAATGACCACTACTAGATATCATGAAGATGTGCATTCAAATATCAATCTAGCAAGAACCATTCTTCATAAGTATATCTGAAGTTTTTCAGAATGTGTATTTACATTAGATTAAATTCAAAAAACAAAAGGTAGTGAGAGGAACCGTCCCACAAAGTTAACGAAAACCGCATGCGTTGATTTGAGAGGGGTTTTTGGGTTAAGCAATCGGAATTTTACAGTAGGCCACTTTAAAAGCAAAAGGTAGTGAGAGGAACCGTCCCCCAAAGGTAGCAGAGAGGGATTTCTGGGTTAAGCAGCCGCTCGTGCAAAGTGTCTAAACACGAGAAAGCATATGTGTTACTCCCTGCGTCCCATAATAATAGTCCACCGACAAAAAACACGCAGTTTAATAAACACATCACTTTTTCAGCTTTCTCTCTCTTACTTTTTACACAATGACAATTTTATCCTTAACCAATTAATTTACAACTTTTTTATTTTTTTTGTAATAATACCTTTAAGTGAGGGTGATATGGTAAACTTAGAGGTGACAAATCTTGCCCATTTTGCTAAATATGGGCACTTTTTGCCCATTTTCAAAAAATGATGGGTCACTTTTTGCCCATTCATTATTATAGATGGGCTAAATGAGCGCATATATAAGTCACTAAATGGGCTAAACGGACGCACATGTAAAACACTTTTTGCCTATCAATTATTATTTTTTATTTAATATTTTTATCCCGGCTTTTAAACAAAAAATATTAATTTTCATTTCTATACTTTTATATACGTTTTTTTCTTATTTTAACTTGCGCCCGTTTTGCCCGCCCATTTTGCCCGCGCCCTTTTAGCCCGCCGCCCGTTTAGCCCGTCGCCCGTTTTTCCACCTCTAGGTAAACTTAATCTAGATTTCTTATTTATTTTTGGACTGGACTATTAATTTAGGACTAGACTATTAATATGAGACGGAGGGACTATGTGTTTATCCATTTAGTGTTTGATAATGCCCACTGCTTAACCCAACTGAGATGTACAAAATGATATTTATAGTCCCTATACTATTTTCAGTTGTCCCAAATTGTAGTCCCTTTCCAAATATATGTAAGTAATGTAAGTTTTATTATATTGCACCTAGTAATACGAGAAATTACAAACTATCAGTACAAAATTTTAATTACTTGCATAAAAAAACGTACGTACCACATTTGATGTATTTTGTCAAGAGTGTAGGTTTCAAAACAGACAGGACAAAGATCAGCTTCGAATCTTTTACAATATCTTGATAAAAGAGTGTTGATGACTGTTACACCATGAACAGTTTTACCCGAATGAGGCTCAACCCAACTTTGAACCCGAGGGAGCAACTCCAAATCCTTATAGACATCTTCGTCTTCATCCTCTTCTTCTTCGTCATCGTCATCGTCATTGTCATCTTCTTCTTCTAGTACTTGGTCTTCTTCATCTACATCTTGTTCGATTTCAGATATTAGATCTTCGATTTCTTTTTGTTGGTCTACCTTATCCATATCTTTTTACTTGTCGGCTAATGTTGCTAATGTTAGTTGTTATATATACATCTTATTGGTCTTCTTCTTCTACATCTTGTTACATTTCAGATATCAGATCTTCGATATCTTTTTGTAGATCCACCTTATACATATCTTTTGATTTGTCGGCTAATGTTGTTGTTATTAGGTGTTTTATATATACATCTTATATTGTTGGGGTGTACACTTTACCCCTTCTTACTTTATCACAATCACTCTTTCAGTCCTCTCTTTTTCTCAAACCTCCTCCGTCCTCTATGGTACGGTATTCGCGCGAGTATCTCATGACTAAATTTTTCAGCATAATAATTTGGTTTTTTGGTTATAACTTTTGAATCGATAATTGTTATCTGAGAACATATTCTAAAAATATAAATTTAATCGAGAGATATTATTACTTTCGGCATTATATGTTTTTTACGAAATTAGAAAAAAAAACAACTATTGTAATATATATTAAATCATATGAAAGAAAAAATTAATTGGTAGAGAAAATTTTCGTTGACTATCAAAATTCAGTGTGCCTTTCCATACTCTTGATTCTTGAAGTTTATCAAAATGCGTGTGCTTATAAGTTTGAGAGTTAACTGCATTGTTTTGTATTGTTTTAATTTAAATTTAAGTTCATTTTGATATTAAAAATTTATTTGGATATAAATGAACTAATCTCCACCATTCATCTTTATCATAATATAATGGATAATATTAAACCAAAAATATATTTTCTTTTTTTCAAACATTAATATCTCTTAAACCGTTAATCGTTACACGAAAAAAATATACCATTACGACGGGTATTTAATTATATTTCTATAGATTTTGCTACATAATATACTTTCGACAAACTTTTTTTTTCGTTTTTTTCACGTTGTCGAAAATTATCATATATGATATTAAATAGTATCATATATGATATAACACTAGTATCATATATGATATAACTTATCATATGTGATATAAACCAGTATCATATATGATTCAATAACAATTTGTAAGCTAACGCTAATATCATAATCATATATGATGAAACACTATTATCATATATTATATTTTACGCAAATTTTAAAAAACGAGAAAAAAGACGAAAATTGTTTTTCTTCAAAAGTATATCATAATGCATATCTGTAGAAAGCTTATTAATTTGTCATCGCGATGGTATATTTTTTTCATTTTACGTTTAACGGTTTAAAAGATATTTAAATTATAAAAATAAATAAAATAATTAAATACTTTTAATATTATCCATTAGATGGGGTAAAGATAGATGGTGAATATGAGTTCTTTTGTATCCAAAATAATTATGATATCCAAAATAACTATACTCATAATTGATAAAAAAAAACTCAAAATGTTTCGGTTTTGGTTTAAAGATAAACTAGTTATAATACCCGTGCACGCACGGGTTTTTTTTTAAAATTTTTTACAATGCGAGGTTTTTTTTTTAAATAAATAGAATTATGTACAAATGAGGTCCATATAGTTTCATGTTTCTTATTTTAAAATCTATGATAAATATTTGCTTTTTGAAGATAACCAAAATGTAAAAAAACTCATCCATTTATATACATATTGTGTGGTTCCTTTTTTTTATATATACTTTATTGTTTTGTGTTTATGTTAATTATGTCGTTTGTTTTATAATATTTTAATTTTGTTAGAATTTTTATATGTCCGTATAGACCTCATTAACCATGTTAAAGGCATGCTCGTCAAGTTTAGCTTGGCTTCCAATTTTATCTTTTTTACTAACAAAAGATTAATCAAATCAAAAGCAATTTACCACCTTATATATCAAAGTGTATCTTGCCCCATAGATAGTAGATACCATGAAATGTAATATGTGAAAAGGCTAATGACATAAATACCCTTTAATGTTGCTGCTACACAGGAGGACAATATTACCTTTGTATGATTATACAAAAAACATGAAAAGAATGAGGAAACAGAAGGAGATCAGAAATTAAGTGGTCAATACTTGCAAAGCTAATATATATAGAGTTATTGTAAAAACCTATTGTTTCCTGAATTCAAATTATCAACTAATAAATAGTTGCATCTGCGCGAAAAAATAACAAAACACATAAGTTTAGACTATCGAATCAACTCGACAACATATGAGCAGGCAATTCAAAATTTAAGGTGTCTAAATTCTAAATATAAACTAAATGTGCAAAAATGATACTTTTGTGAAAAGAAAGGAACATATATTTGAATCTTTTTCAGCTAAGTTGAAGAGTCAAGGATGAAACATAATGCATTTAATGAAAGATAATGCATTTCGGAAGGAAACGCTTCCAAGAGCGGCTAATGCAATATGAAACATGACTAAAAATTAATGTTGACTACATTTAACTCATCTTCATCCTCGATCATCTTCATCATCGATTACATATACGCAACAACATGCCAATCTGTTATACTCCCATTTCGCAACAATATATCAGTAAGATTTAAGTTAACTTTAGTCCCTTCATTACGCTGAAAAAAAAACAGAACATCAGCGTTGGTGTGATCAAGCTCAAGGTGCTTTACAGGCACCAGAAGATTATTGAGTGCCGAGCCAGTGCCAGCTCAGGATGCTCCTGAACAACCTCAAAGTGTTAAGACACAACATTGTATTATGTAGAAACGGATTTGCTGTTAATGACGGATCTTGGAGGAGCCATCCTGACCCACACTCAAAAACTACATCTTTCAACCTAAATCTATGGTCACCCATAACCCAATCCACCTGTTTATCTACTGTATCAAACAAATGATCAAACTAACCTCTTCAAAACCGCATCCAGATCTTGCTTTTCCTTGTAGTTAAAAGCTTCATCAAATCCAAATTTGTTCTTTAGAAAATCAACCTTGGGCGATAAAGCACACATAAAAATATTTCAGTACGAAAGAAAACAATAATTCAAAAGTTTGAAAATTATGACGAAATACTTACAAAATGAACATTAAAACATAATGTGAACAGGAAAATTAGTTTTGTTTTTAAGGGGTGTTTTGGCATTCATTTTTAGGTATGTCAAAACTGATGATGATGATTATTAAAGGGTCAAATAATGAGTGTAGGAGTATCTACAACTGCACCTTTAGTTCCTCTGCGGATTCGTAGAACAAATGACGTACCAGTTCGCCTCGAGTATCTCTCCATACTCTACCGCTGGATATTCCGCCTTGAGTAACACTTGACTGGATCCAATTATTACTATATCAATATAAAGAGGTGTGTCAGTTTAGGATGCTTGGGTCAAATTACCATTAATTGTCCTATTATTACTACTCCTATATCAATATAAAGAGGTGTATCAATTTAGGATGCTTGGGCCAAATTATGATTAATTGCTTAATTTTGAAAGTCAACAGAAATAAACTAAGCTGACCTACTGGATATACATTTCTATACTCATTTACTTGATATAGGAAACACTCAGCTTGTTTAAAAGTGTAAAAAAAAACAACAATATATAATTGCACTATGAAAGTTGCTACTGAAAAGCTGCTTAAATTGCTGTTAAGAAGCTGTTGAATTGCTGCTAAGAAGCTGCTGAATTTGCCGCTGAAGAGCTTCTGAATTGCAGCTAAGAAGCGGCTGAAATTGCTGCTGAAAAGTGGATGATTTGCTGCTGAAAAGCTGTTACAAAGCTGCTGAAATGATGTTGTTAAAAGCTTTTTTTTGGTGCTGTTTGGTGCTACAATAAGGGTGTTTGGATGACGTAATTAGCTGCTGAAAATCTTCTGTTAAATGATGTTGTTTTGGCTGGTAAAAGCTGTTTTTGGTGTTGTACTTAGCACTTAGCAATATTTGGGTGCTGCAGTAAAGGGTGTTTGGATGCTAAAAAACCCGATGTTTCACGATACAAAAGGTGTGTTTTATTGTTAATTTAGCACCATATTACATTTTTATGCAATATTAAATCGGTTAAGCTCATTTTTATTTCTTTTTTAATAAAAATTTTTACGATAACAAATATTTTGTCCCCATATATCAGTATCTTGGCTCCGCCAATGATAGTATCATGCATATGGAAATAAGACTTGCCAAAAATACTTCTTTGAACTAATAAGGTGGGGTGGGGGCATTACCTTCAACTTCCTGCACGTCTAAAGAATAAGATTGTCCCCACTTAGCCGCATATTAGATAAGTGTCCTGGTAAGACTTTTGATCTTGGCAATAAAGTTCAGCAGCAGTGTCTTCAATCGATGTGTTAGCCATATTGCATGCCCTACAAAATTTCAAATTATTTGCAAGTTTATATGAAATTTTGAACCAAATCGACAACCGAGCCGAGCCGAACCGATCATTTTCGGTTCGTTTTTTGGTTTTTTAGGTTCGGTTCGGTTTTGGGCCGATGCTCAGCCCTACATTTTAGCATAACCAGTACCAAGAGGAAACTATATCCTTCATTGACTTTGACTTTTGGTCAAACAAATTACATTCGATATAGTTTTTACTTCCTCATATATAAGACTTATTATATAATAGATTACAATACGTATTAGACCACTGATGCTTCTGATCACAGTCCTCATAGATTACACTATTCTTTAGGTAAATTCAACAATTCATCCCATACTTGCAGAACACTATTAACAATGAGTCTAACAAAGATGGTCTCACATTAAATGAGGAGAAAACATCCTGCACATATCATGCCAAAGTTTCATTCACTTGAGCCTGTCTTGGCAACATCTTCATTGTTTTCTATTATATCAGATCTCTACAAAAGATCGCCATCTGTTCCTATTTGAAATATGAACAAAAATACCACAAACCCACATGAAGAAACACTAATACCCAAATTATTTCACGCCATAATCAGAAGTCAAAATCATTAAAAAGAAATCAGATATAAGAATATTAGATAACAAAAGAGTAAAAAAACTACCTGATGTTTTTGTAACATGTTCCGGCCGGAGGTTTAATGCCATAGTGCAGTCGAATCTTGAGGCATGTACACACAACCAAAGAAATGGTGAATCGCAGTGGCTGCAAATATAACGATTTGCCCCACCAAGATGTAGATAACCTCAATTCCTTAATTTTAGCAATTCCTCCTGCACATAGACTCACCAACAATCAAACTTCCCAGCAATCCTAATTATGAAAATGGGTGGTGAGTATTGACAGTTGTTTAAAGCTAACAATTCCAATAGTGGTAATGCCTAGAAACCCCAACAACAAAAAACCACAGGAATCCTAATTAAATCGTGGCAACAACAATTCACCGAATCCCAACTTGATAAAACACCAACTACCCAATTCAAGAGAGAGTCCATCAAATTCCTAAACCCCAATAACCCAATGTAATTAGGTCAATAAAATCCCAAATAATTAGTACACATTAGGTAAAAAAAAACATACCTTTTTTAATGTAGAACAACGAATAATCCTAAAAAATTCTTCAAAGAAAGTTGTACTCCATAAATTAACAATCATAGATCATCAAAATTTGCCTCAAAACCTTGTAAATTGAGATCTTGAATCTAATTCCTACTGGATTTACACCGCAAATTGATTGAATGGTTTTATGAGCCATTGAATGATGTGTGTTTTCTTGTATGGCGCATAGGTATTTGCATGTCAAACGTAATTTTTACTATATCTCAGGGTATCGTATAATGGATAATATTGTGAGTTAGAAAGGTTTTTCTTTACTTGTTATTAGATGCCCCTATTCTTTATAAACTAATGCCCGATTTTTCAAAGTTTTTTTTTCTTATTTGTGACACCAATATTTTTGTGCTGGTTTTTTTAATCTAAATATACAAAAACGAATTATAAACAAATTTTTGCTAAATAAGGGAAGTTTAGTCTATTTAATTATAAGTAAAAGGAATAAATCAAATAATTATTTCCTACTAAAGAAAGAATCTCTTGAAAAAGTCCCTACTTTGAGTTTTGCTTTATAAAGAAAAAGATTAATTCTATCTTTGGTCCATTCCTATCAGTTTAGCTAGTTTGATCGTTATTTATGAGAATACTTTTATTTTCCTTTTACCGAAAACTAGTTATAATACCCGTGCACGCACGGGTTTTTTTCTTAAATTTTTAATAATATGTTTCTATTTAATAAAAAATAAATAGTTAAATTTTTGTTTTAATTATTCTTTTATTTAGGTGGTGGTGATCATTCGATTTTCTCGAATGACATTGAAGACGACAACAATAAGTAACACAGATATATGTTCAAGTCCAAGTGACGTTAAACTTAAAATGGAGCAAAATATCTATATTAATTTGGTCAGAATTAAGATTAGATAACTTGGACAATGCTAACAAAGTTGTATGGTGTTATCATACTAATAATGACTAATGAGGATGAAACCTCTAAATATGTCAGCTAGATCATCTCTTGGTTGTAATTTTGGAATAAAAATTATGTATGAACAACTACTACAGTGTATTACTCTTGAAGGTGTGTAATGCTTATCTTGGACCGATAGTCTCATACATTGTTACCTCACAAACACACTCTTTTGGTTAAGATCTGATCAATCCATCCTTGTAGCCTAGACCAGTTACAGTACGCCAGTACCTGTAGATATTAGTTGATAGTCCTTGTGTAGGAGTAGGGGTCTCATTTGCATTTGTTTCGGCTGTTGATCCACCTTCATTTGAAGTTCCTGATGGTGTGTTGTTGATGTATCTTCGAGCTTAGTATGGCCCTAAAATCCAACTACACACTTTAGGGACCTGATGGTGAAATGATGGTTAGCTTATTTCTTGTTTGATCTCTTCAATGCACATAAATAACTGTGTTCAACAATCTCAAGCATACACATTTGAACTATCAGATACCAACTTACGAAGGCAGGTGTGGCTGTGTTCTCAAGTTTTGTCAGTGTGATTGATGAGGAATCCTCAAGAAAAGGGCCATTTCTGAGAGGCGCATATCATCCAAGAATAGGCCTAAGCGGCAGAAGTATTCAGGTGTAACATCTGATTTTGATCATTGATCAAGTTCAATTTTTTCTTCTGATTTACTTCCCATAACATTTGCATGTGAAACTTAAAAGTGTAACAGAACACATGTTCAAAGAGTTACGGGGCTTGACTAATATGAACCTGTACAATGTAGCATCAGGTGTATTATGTAGCATTAGGTTTATTATGTAGCATTAGGTGTATTATATGTTTATGTTGTGCATAATTTGGACTCTGGTGTTGTTGGCACTTCAATAAAAGGGTCCTGATTTTGAACTTCATACTATTGTTGTAGATAGTTGCCATTTGCACCCCTACTAAAATCAACGACCCGCTTGTGTTAATGGGTCAACCGGGTAAACGTGTTCCCTACCGGGTTGCTCCTCTTGTAAAGCTTCAGTTGTGCCACCCTCTATACTATTTATCGCTATGCCATCGGCCAACATATACTTTTTAGCATTATGTGCAAAGTCTATTTGTATGCCTTATTTTCCTGTCTTGAAGTGAGTCAAGAAAGTCCTTGCCCTGAAGCGGTATTGGATACATTTTTTAGGCGGTCTGATATAACTATGTAAAGGATAAAGCGTTATTTATTATAAACTTAGTCATAGTGTATAGTTGTCAGCTAATCTAGACAAATAATGGCTCAAAGGTGAATATTTCACAATTAGGAAAGTCTAGAAGATACGGATAATATGTTTGAGTCAATGAACCGGAACTAACCTTATTCTCGAACATAGAAATATTTCTTGAATCAGTTTACTTGATTATGTCAAAAGATATCCAATTCCTACAAAGTTTAATAGCAAACTCATAATTATAAAGTTTAATAATACGTAGAACGATTTCTTAAGATCTGAAATCTTACACTTACATGTTGGAGTAGTTCCAGATGATTCATGGTTTCTTGCAACTCTTGCTTGTGATTTCCATTACATCGTTTCCCTCGTATGGATAAGAATGTAAGTACCTATCCGATGAGATGTCCTAACATTGTTCGTTACTACCTTCATGAGATGTAGAATTTGACTGATAACTTTTAGTGGCAAAAAACTTTTGCGATTGACAATGAATTAATGATCCTAGTTGACTGGAGGCCAAGTGGCGGTGGTCCATTGTAGATCCGTGAACCTCCATTTTTTAAAAGGAATAGTTGCAGAAACATGCACCTAATCGTTGTAACATCTTAGAGACAAAGAGAGCAGTAAGCCAGTACAATGTTTTGACAAAATAAGATTAAATAGATGGTACCATTATTGTTTTGTAGCAAAAACAGCAATAAAAGACTTGCAAACTCGTGATTAAAGACTTGTATGATAGCAAAATCTTGTAACCAACAGTAACATTTAATGAACTGAACAAACATGGCTTCCTACATGATATCTCAGGACTGAAGCCACCATTATAACTACCCAACTTACGCAAGAATATTAAATTTGTACGGTTATTGCAAAGAAACCCATTACTATAGATGGAAGTGATTATATTAGTAGTAAATATAAGCACACAAGAATTCTTCACATGGTCACGTTCAGAAAGGCTGTATTATGTCGTCATGGAAAGGTTACAGGTTGTCTTTTTTATAAGAACATAAATCAAAATAAGCATCTAACATAACTATTGAATATTTAGAAATACATTGGTGAGTTACCACATTACAGAAAGGTTTCAGGTTGTCTTTTTTATAATCATGTGCGCACTCATTTTCATCTTGCTTATCCAAACACCCAAGCATCTGAACTGTCTTTAATCAAAACTTATCTTAACAGTTTTAGACCCTCATGACACGTGCAAGGATTTTGCATAAACGCATTTAAACCATGGCCAATTCTAACTTCATCGAAGTCCCTATATCTATCTGATACTGGAACCCCATACAAATTACTAACAAATATTCATATAATCACATTAGATCATACATGAATCAGTATATACACAAATCAAGTACATAATCCATATAACTTACAATCAGATCAATTAATAAAAGAGTAAAACAAAGAAATTACATTTTACTGACCAGTATATACGAATAAGGATGAGCACATGATACCTCTGAGATCAATGATGAAACAAACAATCCAAGATGAAAAAAAGCGCAATGAGAAAAAACGAATTTTGAAAACACTGATTTTAAAATACCATTAGAAAACTTGACAAAATAAGAAATATTAAGCTATTTTTTTAATTATTTAAAAAAATAAAAAATAAAAAAGTCCCAAAAACACTATTAAATAAAGAAAGTTCCAAAAAAGAATCCCAAAAAGCGTTTTGCTTTATAAAGAAAAAGATTTAAATTTTATACCCATGTGACCACTTAGCTAACCCGCCCATTTGCCACCTCTTATAATGTATTTGGTCACCATAGTTGTGTAGAGTGGGTTGAAGTTGTCTAACTGGCAATATGCAGATATCTATTTTCATGATAGTTGACGGTTGACTTTTGAAAATAATACAGATAACTCATGATGTCTACCTGATTTACACCACTCAAATCCATATTACCCTTTTTATATCTTGCCGAGTTAGTGACTTTAAGATATTTTTAAAAATTATACATATTTTGAATTTATCATCCTATAATTAAGCTTAAATCTCGACAATGTCAAAATATAATCAAGGGATACATCAACATACCCACGTCGTCGGCTCAAACACACCTGCTATTGATATATAAGGATCAACCACTCAGTTACTTTAGTTGTTCGTGTCGAGCTTGTCGCGCCCAAATGACATATGGAAGAAAGACTTACCAACATATGGAAGTGGTTTAAAAGAATCACTCTTTAGAGTAGAACTCAAGATCTCCATTCGGTTGTTCTCAATGCTTAATTCCACCAGCTAATTCTTTAACGTCTTCAGATAAGAATACAAACGGTGCTGTTTGTTCATAGTTCTTATTTGTCTGCAATAAAATTCAATGGTTAATTACACGAACACGTTCATGACATACATTATATTAAAGGATTAGAAGAACAAAGCTTTCACCTACTACATCTTTGTAAAATAAGTTGGTCCTTCCATCCTATAGCAGATGGAATAACACACACGGTCTTAATATCATAATGAGAAATTTTTTTGCAACTCTTATGGATCATATTTTATAATGAAAAGAAAAACATTACAACCGGTCACAAATAACCCATTTATATGTAAGAAGGACATACCAAAGTTTAAGAAGATAGGAAAACTAAGACAAATGACACATAGATTCACATATTGCTCAAGTTTCTATCATTCAGATCAGATCAGCAGTTCCGAAAAGCAATCCCAACCGCTCAATTATCAAAATAATTATGCGCCTAAAATATAATATAATGACCAGTGATTTTAATACTGAAGTTGTGACGCTCTTCAGCGATTCATATGGCTTATGCATATTAGACTCTGTGTGAGCAGCTAAAAGTGTATTACCTACCTCATCACGATATTTCACAAATGAGACATGTCCAATAACTGCATATCGTTGAAACTTTATCAACCGATACGTAAACACCGTCACTTTCAGATTCAAGTGATAGAGCTATATTCTTACCCTCCTCGAAATTCCTGTCCTAAAACTAATCTTCTCCAACTCCTGATATGACCATAATGCTCAAATAAATGCCTCGGTTGCTTCTTCGTCATAAATTTTCATCAAATCATCTCTAGGATTCAGGGCTATGATCGTGTCTAAGGGAGTGTGACTTATCACTTATCTCGATAGTAAAGCTTTAACATCTTTACATAGGTACAAAATTCTATCAGAAGTTGAATGTTCAAAAGAAAAGCTTAGACTCATTGAATGTGTTCAGAACTTTTGATACCTTATTATTATCATTACTCCGTGATTGGAAGAACACCAAAGTGTCTTCGCGGAGATAGTTCGCTAGTCAAAACTCGTTACTTTAAGAAATGCCCACAAAAAGATAATCAAAAAACCTTCACGATTACTCGTCAAGGTAGATCAAGTCAGGACTAAACAGTGAATCAATATATACCACTGTTTTTATCAGCCATCCGAGGACGTCCAACGACATGCATACTGATGACACATTAAAGAATTTCACTAACCAGAGATCGGAATCTGCAAAGAGTTTTTTTATTTTCCAATATCTTTCCGACATTGATGAGCTTCACTTCATTTATTGTTTTACGCCCATTCGCATTTTCTATCAAATGAAAGAAAGATTAATATCAGAAGAGAAATATATAGTAGAATATCACAAAATTTGCAGAACTTTTGATGCTCTTAAATCAAAAAAGAATCATCATCTCAGATAAAAACACTAATCAAGAAACTACTACAAAATTAACCATTCTTTAGAAATGAAACTGGCCCATCAAACAAAACCCCTTAATCATGTAATTCATTAATTAACACTAATAAATAAAAAATACAAAATTACAATACCTTTGAAATCAAACTGGCTCATCCAACAAAGCCCCTCAATAAAAAAAATTATTAATCTTAATTAATGTTTGTAATTGATAAATTGTGTGTGAAAGAAATATGTCTGCCTTGAACTTGAACTGACCTCCTTTGTGTCGGTAACGGTGGTAATCAGGTTACCAAATCGTCGATTGTGACGGTGGTTTGTGACGAATTATGACTTTGAGTTTATCCTCTCTGGTTTGGATAATTCATAAATCAGTCGATTGGGGACTTAAGATTTAAAAAGGTTAGTTTTAACCCTTAAATTTTGCAATTGATAGATTCAACCCTAAGGTTTTATAATTTTTTGCCCGCTTTTTTTATAAATTTTATTCTTTTCGTTTTGACACGTATATTTTTTAACCAGATTTTTAGCTTTATTAAACAAAAAACGAAAATTACACATTTGTTACTAAATTAAGGAATACTTTCACCACTTAAAGGAATAAATAAAAAAATTATTTCCTACTAAGGAAAGAATCTCTTAAAAAAGTCCCTACTTTAGGTTTTGCTTTACAAAGAAAAAGATAAAAAGAAACAAAGAACACAAGTAATTAAAAAAATGTAGCAAAAAAATATAGAGAACCGAGTCAAACTTGTCCAATCATATTCAGTTGGGTCTTTTTGGTTGTATATATTTATGATTTATGTTTTCGGTTCAGCGTGGGTGTAGCTAAAATAAAAAAAAACACATTTGAATCGTATAAACCGAATGTACTACACATACACAAAACCGAACAAACCCGAGCGATCCGACACAAAAACAAGCCAAATTAGGTCATTATTCTGAGCTCTTTTCGTGTCCTCCACAAAATTCTACAGGAACCAAAATATCTTTTATTTATTTAGATAATGTTTAGTATCTTTTATGTTTATCATTTATCTTAGTGCTTATCACATAACTAGTATTTAATGTTTCATAATGTAATCATATTATCATTCAATCAATTTAAAGTTAAACAAATGTTTGATCTTCTCATCTCTCGTTCTTAAGGAGCCATCACCCGCTAAAAGTGGTGCCCTATCCCGATACACCCGGGAAGGTCGTATCAATTGATGATTTCATTGAGAGCACTCAACTCGTTGAGGGATTTTGATTTAGGATTCCAGTCTAAAAAAATTAATAAAAAAAAATAAAAAAAATATTGTTCATCGGAAAGTACTGTTCATCCGGGGCACTGTTCATTCGACGGTAATGTTCATCAGACATGTAATGTTTCACTTGGTACTATTTATCTTTATCGTCGTTAGTGTTCATCGGGTGCTGTTCATCCGGAAAAAATAAAAAAAAATATTTTTTTTATTGTTTTCGGTTGCTATGGCATCGGGCAACAACGATTGGGACACGCTATCTAAGCTCTTGCAGAATGGTACGGTGGCCGATTATGAGAGTAAGTTTGTGATACTTGCAGATGGAATTACAGAGATGTCTACGGATTTACTTATATATTTTTATATATGTGAACTTAAACCGCTCCTACAATGTGCACTCACAAGGTCAGCCCCTACAAATTTAGGGGAAGCTCTTTCTTTAGCCCGTATTATGGAAGCTCGTTTTGCGTCAATTGAAGGGAAAAAGCTTAGCATTGGAGAGAAATTAGATGTCGTTCTATCATGGCCAAGTGATGGAACTTCACCCGTGGTTCAAGGGTCCTTATCATATGAAGTATTGGTGTTGATGAGGTTAGTAGGGCACTGGACGGTGTTGTCAATATTGGTGAGAGTACTATGGAAAGCATGGAAGTTCGTAGCGAGTTTGACGAATTTTCAGAAAATAAAGAAAGTGTGGAAGAGGTTGAATGCGGTGGTTTTGATGATCGTTTGGGTGAAATAAATATGAATCTAAACGAGAAATTCGCGGACAACGAGGTTAGTCATATACTCACTTCTTGGGTGGCTCATGAAAGTCCACAAGTTTTCCAATTATGGAAAAGAATTGCTATTGCCGACGATTACGCGTTCATGGTATATGGAGAACAAACTTGGGTGGAGAACTACGGGAGTGCAAGACTAGAATGCGGTACAATTCAAAAAAGATTATGGGATCCCGGAATAACGAGCTTTTCAAGACATCACCTTGAGGGCAAGGTGAATTCAAAGGAGTGGGGAATGATACGCCTCTTTATGCATATCTACAGGAACCAAGATATCTTTTATTTATTTAGATAGATGTTTAGTATCTTTTATGTTTATCATTTTTCTTAGTGCTTATCAGAGAACTAGTATTTAAGGTTTCATAATGTAACCATATTATCATTCAATCAAGTTAAAGTTAAACAAATGTCTGGTCCTCTCATCTCTCGTTCTTAAAGAGCCAGCACCCGCTAAAAGTGGTGCCCTATCCCGATACACTCAAGAGGGTCGTATCAGATTATGTTGATTTTTTTTCATTGTAAACTCCGATGTTCGATCATGTTATAAACAAGAATGGCAGAAAGAATGCCGAGGAGTGAAAAAAAGAGTAGAGAAAACAAATTATAAGCCTCGTATTCACATGAGACTTACATATAAATTAAATATATTTTAATATTTTAGTTTAATACATGAATACAGGAAAAAAATTGTACATAATTTTTATAATTGAGATGTTAGTACAACCAATAATTATGCACGTGTTTATGCATATTTTTTTTTTAAATACATATAGTAAAAATGTAAGAGATATTTGTTTAATAGACCATGTTATTGATAAAATATAAAATTATATAAATTAATCACTAAAGTTTTATTAATTCTCACATTTTTTTATATAAATTTGTTATATATATTTTTATGTCAATTTTTTATACAATCAATTTCTTTCACAACCTTTCATATTTTTTTAAATATTTTTAAATTTAGTTTTCATCATTTTTAATAATCTAAAAAATATTTAATTTTATAATTATATCAATTTTGCAAAAATCGCGAATCGCTAGTTGACCGATCGATCCTCTTGTAACCTGTAATCGGATTGACATTTTTAGCAAATTTTTTGTATTTCTGATAAGTTTTGAATATTTCTAATGAGTTTTAGATATATTCGACAGTATTATTCTTAAAATACAAGTTATTATAAATATAAATAGTTACTATAAGTTATAAACACAAGTTTTCAGCGAGTTTGACCTTCTTTGTCCATCATTGACCACAGTTGACCGCTGTTAATAGTTTTTTTAATTAATCGACATAAAAAAATTTGTATTTAAAAAAAACTTCAAATTTTTATTTATATTTTTGAAACATATATTGAGTAATAAATTAATTAACTATATAGATTTATTAAAAAAGTAAGGTAATTAGGTTCCTTGTTGAATTTGGAAATCCGAAAACTTGCATCTTTAACCTTCCGTGTTGGAATCAAACAATCCCTTTAATTCTCATAAATAAATACCCCAATCAAATCAAACCCATTATTTGATTTTGACATTGCGTTCGTTTTTGGGTTTCTGAAAACCATCTTTTTTACGTAATTTCATTACCCTCTTTATTATCTTTAATATTAATGCTGTTTTTTGTTATAAAGATTGAATCTTTTTTTATTATAAATAATGTTGTTTCATTGTTTGAAATTTTCAGAAACAAAAGCAGACATGGTTAAGTGCTCTTCTTTCAAGATTGAACACCCTTTGGGTATGTATCTTAATTGCTTTTTTTTTTTTTTTTAATATTATTATATGTTTTTGTTGTTGATATTGGTAATAGAATGATGATCTGTGTTAAATTTTGTTGCATGAATCATAAACGGGTGAGGTTTTTTTGCGCGTTTAGGTTACCCGGGAGGGTGAGTCTTTGACTCGTGTATACGCAGCCTTATAGGTTAATATGGACTTGGGGGGTGTTTGGTTTGGCTTATATAACATAAGCCTCAGTTTTGTGGCTTATTTGGAGGCTTATAGTCTTATATAAGTTTATTATATCATAATAAACTTACATAAGCCCCTAAGTGTCAAAATAAGCCACAAAATCGGGGCTTACGTTATACAAGCCCAAAATAAGCCATATTTCGGCTTATATTTCACAAACCTTAATTTTTTAAGCTTATTGGTGACTTATGGGCTTATATAAATTTATTATATCATAATAAAATTAGATAAGCCCATAAGTCTCCAAATAAGCCACCAAATTGAGGCTTATGTTATATAAGCCGAAATAGGCTTACGTTATATAAGCTAAAACAAACAGCCCCTTAGGGAGGGTGAGTCTTTTACTCGTATATACGTGGCCTTAATAGGGAGGGTGAGTCTTTGAATTGTATATATGCGGCCTTATAGGTTAATAGGGAGGGTGAGTCTTTGATCATTCTTATTTTATGTTTTTCTTGTTGTTTTAATGATTTTTTTTTATTCGTATGTTAGATTTTGTTACTTGAATCACAAAGGGTGAGGTTTTTATGCGTTTAGGTTACGCGGGAGGGTGAGTCTTTGACTCATATATTGATATATATGCGGCCTTATAGGTTAATAGGAGGAGGGCGAGTCTTTGACTAAGGGGGTGTTTGTTTCGGCTTATATAGCCGGCTTATGGCTTTTTTGGTTTTCGTCTTATGTTTCATAAGCTTGCTTCTTGTGGCTTATTTACAAGCTTTTAGGCTTTTATAAGCTTATTATGACATAATAACCTTATATATAGGATGAGAAGCTCTAGAATAAGCCACAGAAATGAGCTTATGAATCATAAGCCGAAAACCAAATAAGCCATAAGCCCGCTATATAAGCCGAACAAACACCCGTTAAGATAATGGGGGAGGGCGAGTCTTTAATTTAGATCTACATGACCCAGATACACGGCCTTATAGTTTGCCGGGGAGGTTGAGTCTTTGACACAGATGTACGTGGCGTAATAGGTACGTGGATAGGGCGAGTCTTTAATTTATATATGTGGCCTTATAGGTTAAAAACCACTAAAAGTGATGTTCACACCATTAAATTACACATATAATGCACACACTACAACACCCTGATACATACAAAATGGTGTACACGCCACTTTTAGTGGTGTACATATCACCTCCTTATAGGTTAATACGGAGGGTGAGTCTTTGACTAGTATATATGCAGCCTTATAGATTAACGGGGAGAGTGAGTCTTTGTCTCTTTGACTAAGATAACAGGGAGAGCGAGTGTTTGACTCAGATGCAGACGGTCTAATAGACTCGCATGTACGCGGCCTTATACTTGATTTTATGGGGGTGTTTGTTTCTGCTTATATAGTCGGCTTATTTGGTTTTTGGCTTATGTTTCATAACCTCAATTTTTGTAGCTTGTTTTGAAACTTTTGGCTTATATAAGTTTATTAGGACCTAATAAACTTATACTGTATAAGACGAAATGTTTCAAAATAAGCCACAAATTGAACTTATGAAACATAACCCAAAATCAAATAAGCCATAAGCTGGCTTTATAAAACGAAACAAACTCCCCTTAATATAAGGATCATATATTATAAGTTGTTTTTTTGTCTGTATCCTAAATGGGTAATCTGGATTAGGTTTTTCTAGTTTAGGTTGTTTCGTAGGGAGGGCGAGTTTTTGATTTAGATGTACATGGCCTAATAGACCCAGATACATGGTCTTATAGTTTGCTGGGGAGGTTGAGCCTTTGACACAGATGTATGTGGCGTAATAGGTAAGTGGATAGGGCGAGATTTGACTCAAATGTACTTGGGTTAACTGCATATGGTGTGATCGTTTCTGACCCTTCCCCTGGCCATCCCTAAGATGTATACCTAGTGAAATTTGAACCTAAGACGCTTTCCCTGGCCACCCTGATTCATGTTCATGTAAATTTTGGAGTGTGTCTAGAAGAACGATGGTTTGTTTATAAAGAAAAACCAAATAAGTCAAAAAAAAGTGTTTGAGATTGTTTATTTGCTCATAACAGATAAGCAGTTTGCAGGGTGTCTAGGATTCTTTATCCTGGATAAGCAATTTTAATTAATACGACACTTTTCGGTTTCATCCTACTATTTCAAAAACCATAAGCAATCTTTGACTAAGATGTACGCGACCTATCTGTGGGCGACTCTTTCGGACACTTTCCTCGACCACCTCCAAGTTGTGTTGTGTATACACGTGTACCTAGTGAGGTCTGAATCTGAGACCTCCTGTCACGGCGCGACCCTTTCCAGGACCACCTTGAATCATGTTCTTGTAAATTAAAGTTCGTTTTGAATAAAGATGGTTTGTTTGTAATGAAAAGTCAAATAGGTTCAACAATGTCTTGGGGCATATTTGAGATTGCTTACTTGCTTATAACAGATAAAGCATTTTCGAGGGTGTTAAAGATTGTTTGTCAAAACTGTTATGTGAATAAGCAATTTTGAATGATAACACACTTGCTTAATCCTAACTGCTTATCCGATTATTTCAAAAGCCATAAGCAATCTTAGCAAGCATTCCCAAACATTCCCTTAAATTACTAGCTTTGCTTGAGATCAATTTTATTGCATTTACGTTTGGTAGCCGAGTCTTGTAGACTTTCTGTCTAGTTGTGGTTTGCATGTTTGGTCAGTGGCCGGAAGATTCGTTTGTTGAACATGTGTTTTGGTAAATGAAACATGATGGGCCTTAATTCATGATAACTTATATGTCTTGAGTTTGACCCGAGATGTAAACTTACAGTTACTAAGGTGTGTGTGAATGGGCTAAACAGGATTGATGAGAAAATTTTATTGTGTCTTATCTCTGATGAAAATATATCTGTTTTTGTTTATATAGAGAAGAGGCAGGCTGAATCCTCCCGCATCAGAGAGAAGTATCCTGATCGAGTACCTGTAAGACATTTTGTTTCCTTAATATCATACCTTACGTTACATATCCCGTTGTCTTTAAACAGTCTATTAAGTCGACTTTTCCTTTCCAGGTGATTGTTGAGAGAGCTGAAAAAACCGACATTCCCGACATAGACAAAAAGAAGTATGTCTAATGTCCATCTTTGAAGTTTACCTATGTGTTGTGTTAGTTATTATGGTGTCAGATAGGAACACTAAATGTGTATATTCTTGAATTGCAGATATCTGGTACCGGCTGATTTGACTGTTGGTCAGTTCGTTTATGTTGTGCGTAAGAGGATCAAGCTTAGCGCTGAGAAGGCTATATTTGTTTTCGTTAAGAACATGCTACCACCAACTGGTGAGACCCAAATCTTTCCTTTACATTATCTCATCTGTGATTTTGCAATATCTCTTAGTCAACTTTAGCCCGAGCTTGTGTGACTCATGTAAAATTCAGCAAGCCCAAGTTTTGCTCACGACTTTTTGAGATATTGATCATCATTTTTCATCCTTATTCCTTAACTCATATCTTTTGTTGGCGCCTGATTGTTAACAGCTGCTTTGATGTCTGCAATTTATGAGGAAAACAAGGATGAAGACGGTTTCCTCTACATGAGCTACAGCGGTGAAAACACGTTTGGATCTCTAGAAATGCAGTAGGGTCAATATATCACTAATGGAACTTGCAAATGTAAATTTCTTTTCATGCACAGTTACACGCTTCATTTTATTTCAAATACATGATTACATTGTCACAACTTTTATAGTTTTATAGTTTTATTATTTTCGTTTCATGTCATCTTCCTCTTTTCGTGTTTGCCTTGCTCAAAATTTCTCGTTTATGTGGTTCTGTAATGGAGGACGTCTTTGTTCTTGACACATTATTATCTTCTGAGTTCTGATGCATCAGTTGAACATTCTGATCGGCACATATTGAAGTTTAAAAGAAAGTTAAAGAACATCAATATGTATATAATTTTCGGATAGTACGAAAAAGAAAATTACTGAGAATGGAACAAGTCTTGACTCGGCATACTTGGTACTTCTCGCATCATGGTCCACCAACACTTCTACAAACACTGTCTGCACTCTGCAATTTGCTATATTCAAAACCAACATGCACAGTCTAAAAATGTTGACACATTGCTTTGTGGAATCTTTTGAAATATTCAAAAGCTAGCTTATTACCTTAAATTTAACTTGAAAAAAGCTAAGCAACATTCTTACTCCGTTTATCCCCTAAGGAGAAATGTCCGAGGCTTGCATACTGCCTAATTGGATGTCACTGCGAGCTCGAATCACTAACAACTAACTAGCCGTTAAAAAAAAACATTCTTACTCCGTTTGCAGCAAGATATCTTGAAATTTGGTAAGAGTGGATGGCTTCGAAGGTTTTACCTGTGTGGGCAGGTGCCAATCAGTCTCATTCTCAATTGAGTGTCTCTTGTTTTGTTCAAAACAAGCGAAAAGTTCATATTTTTAGCAGTTGTAGAGTGATCTTGCTAAATGTGAGATTTTGGGAGGTAACAATGTTGAAAATAAGAGGCTTATCAGTCTATACGGTACAGGTTCAAGTTCAGCAGACGAAAGGACTGACAAGTCCCAGATCACTGAGCCCCAAGGGTTTCAAAGAAATTTGTATTCTCTCCTAAGTGAGCATTTTAAGATTATTTGTAGAATGTTTTTGTGGTTCTTTAATATGATTTCGTACGGTCTATCAATTTTTGTTTGTATGCACTTGGATAGAATGTTTTTGTGGTTCTTTAAAAAGATCAAAGTGTAGTGAAAATTACTTAAACCCCGTCTGTAAGTTACGTGGTTAAGATACACCGAAGATTACCATCAAAACATTGATGTTATGAAAATTACTTATATAAGCATCACAACGGTGCTTAAACTATGAGCACGATTCACGAGCACACATAAATTGACCCATTATGTACGTGTATTGCAGAACCATTATCTGCTATGGATCGTGACCCTATTGGTAGCAGTGGTACAAAGGTCCGAGATGCCTACAACTCACTACTATCCAGCGCCAATATCTTTATAGTTTTATTCTTAAATACATTATGATACATTTGGAATTCTGTACGGGTTTACCGGGGACATCAGCTTAAGTTTGAATTTGTTACAACTCGAATTTAATGAGTTCTGCTATAAAAAGGTCGCAATATCACAGGCACTTGAGCAATGTGAGATTATGCTGAACAAGTTGGGCATTGTGAAAGTTAGCACCGAATACACTGCTGGTGCGGCTCAATTACCATATCCTATTCCTTCCGACTCAAGTAAGGAGTCCATCAGCGGTTATGTTATTTGCCAAACAGATTGTAGCGTTGGACGGCATACAAGAGACTATGGTCTTGACATTGCAGAACAAGATATCCAAGTCTGATGTTAGTATTAAGTGCTTGACTATTAGTCAACTATCTTTGTGCTCATAATTAGCAGGTTTTCAGTTTCGAGATCGAGATAATCTCATCAAGATCCGAACAATTTTTTTTGGCATTAAAGTAAATTTCTTACAAAAATGGGTTGAAACTATTGGATTGGTCTCAAAGTTGTAGCATGGAGATATCAAATTTAGCTTTTGAAATCACAACTTTGACTGCAAAAGTCAATGTCGACTTGCAGAAAAATTCTTATTCATCGTTCTTCATGCTTAACTCATATTTTCTGTTGGTGTCTGATCGTTAACAGATGCTTTAATGTCTGCAATTTATGAGGTAAACAAAGATGAAGACGGCTTCCTCTACATGAGCTACAGCAGTGAAAACATGTTTGGATCTCTAGAAATGCAGTAGGGCTAATATGTCACTAATGAAACTGGAAAACGTAAATTCAAGTATTCTTTATATCATCTTCCTATTTCCGTGTTTGTCGTGCTCAACCTTTCTTGTTGTTATGGTTCTGTAATGGACGTCTTTGCTCTTGATACCTTATCATCTTCTGAGTTCTGATGCATTAGTTAAATATGTTGAACGCACATATTCAAGTTTAAATAAAAGATAAAGAACATTGATTTGTAATCATATGAAAAACTAAAACTTAATGATTTCCAAATACATATAATTTTCGGATGATACCAGAAAGAACATTACTAAGAATGGAAAGAGTCAAGCCTTGACTCGGCATACCTGGTACTTGACACACCATGGTCCACCAACACTTAAACAAATCGATGTCTGCAATTTGCTATATTCAAAACCAACATGCACACTTAACATGTTGACAACGTTGTTTTGTGGAATCTTTTGAAAGATTCAAAAGCTTGTTAAAACATACCTCAAATTTAACCGGAAAAAAAGCTATATGCAGCATTCTTACTCTGTTTGCAGCTATTAATATCTTGAAATTTGGTACAAAGTGGATGGCTTTGAAGGTTTTACCTGTGTGGGCAGGTGCCAATCAGTCTCATTCTCAATCGGGTGCCTCGTGTTTTGTTCAAAACAAGAGAAAAGGTCACATTTTTAGCAGTTGTAGAGTTAAGCTTGCTAAATGTGAGATTTTCGGAGATAACAATGTTGAAAATAAGAGGCTTACCGGTCTATATGGTACGGGTTCAAGTTCAAGAGACGAAAGAATCGACAAGTCCCAGATCACTGAGCTCGAGCGGTTTCATAGAGATTTGTATTCTCTCCCAAGTGAGCATTTTAAGATTGTTTGTAGAATGTTTTTGTGGATCTTTAATACGATCTTTAATATGATTTCAAAGTGTTGTGAAAATTACTTAAACCGCATCTGTAATTTACGAGGTTAAAGTACTTAGACCGAAGATTCGATGTGATAAAAATTACTAATATTAGCATCACCTTGGTGCTTAAACTATTATCATGAGCACACATAAATCGACCATTTTGCAATATTGCAGGACCATTATCTGCTATGGATCGTGACCCTATTGGTAGCAATGGTACAAAGGTCCGAGTTGCCTACCAGGTAACATAAACTCATTCTACGCCAACATCTTTATTTTTTTCTTCGTAACTCGCATACATGCTGCATTTGGGATTCTGTAGGGTTTACCGGGGACATATAGTGAGATTGCAGCCCGTAAAGCATACCCAATCTGCAAAACAGTTCCATGTGATCAGATTGAATCTGTATTCAAGGTAATTATTTCTTAGGTCTTTACGTTTTTACTCGAAGTGCTTAATAACTTATATCTTGTATTCTTATCTGCAGGCCGTTGAATTGTGGTTAGTGGACAAAGGAGTACTTCCGATAGAGAATTCTGTAGGTGGAAGTATTCATCAAAATTATGATTTATTACTTCGTCACAGGCTGCACATTGTTGGTGAAGTTGAGTTGGTTGTTAATCATTACCTCTTAGGATTACCTGGAGTAAGAAAAGAGGAACTAACACATGTTTTAAGCGACCCTCAGGTTACGTTTGAAGTTTATTACAGTATGTTCTTATAGATGAAACTAACTTGAGTTAATAAGTTTTGTTATAAAAGTTTCACAATATTACAGGCACTTGAGCAATGTGAGATCATGTTGAACAAGTTGGGCGTTGTGAAAGTTAGCACCGAAGACACTGCTGGTGCAGCTCAGGTACCATATCGTACTCCCTCCAACTCAAATAAGGAGTCCATCAGTTTGTCTAGATGCAGGAGACACATAAAGGTATAAAAAGGGATTTTTTTTAAACAGATTGTAGCATTGGACGGCATACGAGAGATTGGAGCTATTGCAAGTTTGCAAGCGGCAGAAATATATGGTCTTGACATTTTAGCAGAAACTATCCAGGTTTGATGTTAGTATTAAGCGTTTCACTATTAGTCAACTATCTTTGTGCTCATAATTCGTAATGAAGCGTATATTTGTTGCTGGCACCAGGATGATTCAGATAACGTTACTCGCTTTCTAATACTGGCGAGGGAACCTATAATCCCTAGGATCGACAAACCCCATAAGGTAAAGACTGCTACTCTATTTTCTAATCATCTTCTTCAAGTGTTTTCCGACATTTTGACCTTTTAAATTGTTTTTCAAGACAAGCATCGTCTTTAATTTAAAAGAAGGTCCTGGAGTTCTATTCAAAGCATTGGCCGTTTTTGCTCACAGGGACATCAACTTATCAAAAGTAATCTCTCGTTTTGGTCATCCTTTATTAATCGGCGAGTTTCTTAGTTCAAATAAACCATTTGTAAGCATCTTGACTTCCTGTACTGATTTCAGATCGACAGCAGGCCACAAAGAAATCGTCCACTCAGGATTGTTGACAACAGTAACAAGGGGAGACGCGTGTGAGTGTTACATTAAACATAGCGATTCTGCATGAGTACATATATGCTAAAGTTGTTAAAAGATTTTTGTAATGATACAGGTACTTCGACCACCTTTTTTACATCGACTTTGAAGCTTCAATGGCAGATCCTCGTGCCCAACTTGCTCTCACTCATCTAAAGGTAAGTCATTTTAAGTGCCTCAAATATCCGGTATCCATATGGCGTTAGTGTAATAATGCTTTCAGTTCCGAAATTGAGATACTCTCGTCGAGTCTGACAACAAATTTTGGCATTAAAAGTAAATTTCTATACACGATTGGCGGAAAAAAATGTTAATTTGGTCCCAAAAGTCAATGTAGACTTGCAGAAAACTTTTACTTCTTTATAAACATGAAAAAACAAGATTAAATGGACACAAATGTGACTTGCTTATATAATTTATTGCAGGAATTTGCTACGTTTCTTCGCATTCTCGGTTGCTATCCAATGAATACGGTTTCATAGATGTGCAGTTTCTGTACATCCAATATGATTGCAAATCGGATGACCCAGTTTCGTTTATTTTCTCTTGTGTAACATATCAAAGAACAACATTTTGTGATCGCAAAATGGAAAATGTTATAATGATTACGTTCAGAGCTACATGATACCATAACCTTCGACAAAGTTACTCTTACACAGCCATCTGCACGACTTTTGCGTCCACGCATCAGTACAATTTTAATAAATGAAGTACAACTAATCTACGTATTAAAATTACTGAATCCGGCTTAAACAATAGAAAATAAACCGAAGGCGTACAAAACCAAACATAACACACAAAACATAACATGGCAAAGGTCTAGGTTTTTCATCGGCTAGTCACAAAGATAAGAAAATAAAAGTTTAATGTTAATCTTGAATTCCTTATTTTCATGGAATTGCATATCAGAAAACACCAGAAAATTTGCAGACGGAATAACCTTAACTCCGAGTTTTTTTTTTTCACCAATGATTGTTTTACTAATCTCGCATTAGTTGGAATAACCTTAGGAGTCTGTGTCTTTCAAAAGTGAATTTAGATGAAGATTTGATTCAGAATATATTGACCGGAAGCCCTTGTATGGAAACTTTGATTTTGACACATTGCTATGGATTCAGGATGTTTGATATTACTTCAAAGAGTGTCAAAAAATTTGTGAATGGATACGCGGTTTGTAGATTTGAACCTGAGGAATATGCACATATTATCGAAATCAAAGCTCCTTATATTTCCTCACTGACAATCGGAGATTACTTGTTCTTGTCGAAGCTTGTCTTGCTAAATGTGTCTTCTTTAGTCAAAGCTAACTTAGATTGGGAAATATGTGTATTTCCAGATAAACAAGCGAAGGAGGAAGAAATGCTTAAAGAGCTAGACATTGGGAAATTATTCATTATTTGGTTTGGTACTACTTTTGATTATTTGGTTTGGTACTTCACTTTCAATAGCATCCCAAATCCGTTTCCATAGTGACTCTACTGGATGCTCATCATCTTGTTTTCGTATTGCTTTACCAGCTATCATATCTTCTAAAAGATCAGAACTTTCATCTAGCAGTTTTGTAAGTGCCTCTGGAAGTTTCATAACGACACGCGAACAGTACACCTTCCATTTGGCGTAACTCTTTCAATATGATGTGAACTCCCGGTTAAAGTTTTGAACCTATCAAACGGATTTAACGTCTCCCCTTCAATGGTTTCCCTAAACGACACAAGAGGTGGTGATACTACCAAATCTACTTTTGCAAACCTGTCCTTTAAATACTTAATACATCTTTCTAAATGAACTTCACCTGCAGCACCAAGCACGTGTTTACCTGTAGCAGAAACACTAACCTCAACAAACGGGTCTGCGCGGTTTAGAATGCGTAATCCTTTAATAAGAGCAGCCATGTCAGAAGGATCAGAGGGCTCGATAGCTACTTTTAGAGTCGGTGAAACCTGAAATGTCATACTTGAAAAAGGCCAACAGTTTTTAGTTGATGTAAGAGTCGCGCTTTTTAGAATATGTTGACTTAAACCTCTAACTGCAACGATATTACCAGCACGAGCAGTAGCTACTGGTTTTAAACCTTGACCCATCATCAAATACAACGAATGCAATTCAACTTCTTGAATATGATTTTGAACCGACTCACCCGCTTTTAGAGGATCATATAATGCTGATAACACATAAACCTTCTGACCCGCATGAAGAACACCACTAAAAACCCTCGCAAATGCTAAAAAACACTCATCCGAATCATCATTTCCCCCTTCATCGGGATAACTATTTACGTCTTGTTGAGGTAACATTTTAATAGGAACTGCGTATATTTTAGAAACAAAAGCAACACATGGAGCTTCTGGTCTAGAATCACAAGCCTCGACAGATTTCCTCACAAGCTCGGCCTCCGCAATCACATCAGACTTACCGACATCACTATCTAAAACTTCTCATTTGGGTAAAAGTCGTGTTATACGAAACGACTGTGCAGTTACAGGGTCGGGCATATGATTAACCACCATAGACAAAATAGCATCTGATAACGGAAGCCATCTACTCATAACCGACTGAAGAACAAATTTCGGATCTTTAGTCTGCAGCTCACGAGGAGGAACAGACAAATTAAACGTTTTAATCAACTTTTCCAAAATCCCTTTATCACCATTTGTATCCAAGGCCGCTTCGTATACCTGCCATAATGGCTCAAGCACAAACTGCACAAACATAGGCCTCGCCTTACTCCCAGGCGCCAACCCTTTCTTACCCACAATCATCTTAGTCTTGGGAATAAAGTACGAGGGACCCCACAAAGCCTTCTGCAAAGTGCCCACGGTCGCTCCAAGTTTACTTGCATAAAACTCGGCAAACTTACATGTCCCAAACCCCCAGCCATCCAATGCGCAAGTAAACACCACATTCCCTTTTTGTGGCTGAAACGTATCCTCCTCATCATCATCTTCAATAAACTCAATCCCCTCGTCTCCTCCCATATCCCGTGTCCCCGCTTGAATAAGAGAATCAACATCTGACAAATACTTCTCACTCTTAAACGCACTAAGAATCCCATTAACCTCACGAACAATCCTCAACAACCTAGCATACGCTTCTAACGGAGTCAGCTTGAGTTCCAATATGAGCCTATCAATCTTATTCAAAACCAAACAAGGAGTAACCTTCTCAATCCATGCCTGCCTCAAAACAGCGTGCGTTTGAATATGAACACCCTTAACAACATCAACTAAAACCAACCCGCCATCACTTAACCTGCTAGCAGTACTAACTTCACTACAAAAGTCCATATGACCAGGGGAATCAATCAAATTAATAAAATGTTGGTTAAACTTAAGGGCGATTGAGGAACTTTTCATGGTGATAGCACGACGTTGCTCCTCGTCCAAAAAGTCTATGTACCTTGCACGACCAGCTTGTTTAGAATGTAAAACACCACCACCATATGCATATGATGCTATTAAATGGTCTGCTAAAGTTGTCTTTCCATGATCCACGTGGGCTAATATGCATATGTTTCGCATATTATGGCAGTCGTCGTATGTATCATCATCCATCGAATGATAAAAGATAGGGTTTCGATTGTTTATAGATGCATGGAAGAGGTTTGGGATTTATGGGTACTTATAGTCGTGTTTTGGTTCTACCATGCATGCTAAAAACAATTCTATTATATTCCTAATTTATAATTTAACAACCAATCACGCCGCCATTATTTCTCGATCACATTCGTTTCTTACTCGACCACGTTCGGCTAAAGCCCGAGCCTGGGCTTAGCCTGGCCTGGAAAAAGCCCGGTCTAAAAAAGCCTGGAAATATATATGCAATATTTTACGTAATTACCTTCCTAATCCTAAGCAAACTTGATCAACACGTACTCTTCGGGAGTAAATCTATTTAACCTTACGAGAGTTGTGCTGCTTGTCAAAATCAACCTAAATTTTACCCAAAAACGAATAAAAACACATAGAGAGATTATGTTCAAAAGAAAAAAGATTATGGGAGAAGATCGGATAAGTTTGCTACCGGATTGCTTGCTTATTGAAATCTTGTCTCGTTTAGGCTGCACGAGAGATGCAACCAAAACGTGTGTTCTCTCGAAACGATGGAAACATCTTTGGACTCTACTTCCTGATCTCATATTCAATGGGGATATACTCGAATACCGGAATAATGTTGTCTTTCAGTTAGTTCACGAAGCCTTAACTCGATGCGTTACCCAATAAATTCCAACTCGTTGCATGTTACGATCAAAAGTTTGAACCACTGGTTAATGACTGCATTCTCTATGCTGTAAAGCGTAACGTCCAAGAGCTTAGTTTGACTATATCGGATCCTGATCATATTGATGAGTTTGAGTTACATTCCGAGCTTTTTTTCACCAATGATTGTTTTACTAGTCTGGCATTATCATGTTTTATACTTAATCCGGTTGGCGCCATTAGTTGGAATAACCTTAGGAGTCTGTGTATTTCACACATGAATTTAGATGAAGATTTGATTCAGAATATATTGACCGGAAGCCCTCGTTTGGAAACTTTGGTTTTGACAGATTGCTCTGGACTTAGGATGATTGATATTACTTCTAAGAGTGTCAAAGAATTTGTGTTCCGTACGTATCATAGTAAGGAAAATAAACATATTATAAAAATCAAAGCTCCTTATATTTCCTCACTGACAATCGGAGATTACTTGTTCTTGTCGAAGCTTGTCTTGCTAAATGTGTCTTCTTTAGTCAAAGCTAACTTAGATTATAGACTGGTGGGATATTCACCAGATCAAGAAGCGAAGGAGGAAGAAATGCTTAAAGAATTTATACAAAGCCTTCGCCATGTTAAAGAGCTAGGCGTTGGGAGATTGTGTTTAGAGGTAAAATTTTCCTACTACTTTTCAGCAGTTATCTCAAGAATTGTTCAATATATACTTTGGTACTAGTTTTTTTATCATGCTTTAATATAATTTTTTCTCGTACACTTGAACAAAGTTATACGCTTTCTCCTAAATAATCACTAATGATTGTGCCCCTTCACGTTGCTGTTTTCTTGTTGGTAGGTTCTCTATCGCTTGGAAGCAAAAGGTTTCACTTTTCCATCGAACTTGAAGATTGACGATGTTATTGCACATGAAAGTGGCGACTTGGATGGAGATTCAGAAGAAGTATTGCTTGATGATGGTCCTGAAGGTGCCGAGGGTGACTCACAACGCTTTGAACTCCCGTTTATCTCAAAATTCAAAATTTGGTGTATTTCAAAATTCAGATACAATTGGTTCTGAATGATGTCAAATTTGATGTATTTTGTTTTCTTCTTTAATTGTGTGTTAGCTTCTTAATACTTTGTTACTCACGGAAACAATAAATGTCTACACACATACTGTAAGATTTACTGTTTTCCATAGGAAAGAAAAGATTTTAGTACCGATACCGAGCTGGTCCTGGTTGCTTGGTAACCGCTTACTATAAGCTCCTGGATGACATGGCTGACACTTTCAGCCCTTTATACGCATCAATGGTATTAATTGGATCAAAAGGATACAAGAAACAGTAAAATTTTAAACGATTTGGATCGATTGTCCTGCATAACTTCAACAAATTTGGATCAACATAGGAACTTTAAATGCATAAAGTAACTTGTAATACTAGATTCATCGTGAAACTGCATATATTTTTTCACAGAATTTGATGGAGCGATCAAGATCACGGACACATAATCCGTAATGAAGCGTTCATTAGCATAATACTTTTGTTGTTTTCACCAGGGTGATTTAGATAATGTAATCTAATAACGGCATGGGAACCTATAATACCTAATCATATTCTTCAAGTGTATTCGACACTTTGACTATTTGTATTATTTTTCAAGACAGGCATTGTCTTTACATTAAAGCAAGGTCCTGGAGTTCTATTGAAAGCATTGGCCGTTTGGATCTCTAAAAATGCAGTAGGGCTAATATGTCACTAATGAAACTGGAAAATGTAGATTCCTTATGTCCATACACAGTTACACGGTTCATTTTAATTCAAGTACATGATAATATTGTGACCACGTTCATAGTTTTATAGTCTAATTCTTCTCGTTGATGTCATCTTTATTTCGTGTTTGTCGTGCTCAATCTTTTTTGTTGTGGTTCTGTAATGGACGTCTTTATAATCTTCTGAGTTCTGATACATTAGTTGAATATGCTGAACGGCATATATTCAAGTTTAAGTAAAAGTTCCAAATACATATAATTTGCAGATGATACCAAAAAGAACATAAGAAGGGAAAGAGTCAAGCCTTGAATTGGCATAACCTGGTACTTGACACATCATGGGACAAAGTGGATGGCTTTGAAGGTTTTACCAGTGTGGGCAGATGCCAATCAGTTTCATTCTCAATTGGGTGTCTCGTGTTTTGTTCAAAACAAGAGAAAAGTTCATATTTTTAGCAGTTGTAGAGTTGATCTTGCTGAATGTGAGATTTTGGGACGTAACAATGTTGAAAATAAGAGGCTTATCGGTCGATATGGTACGGGTTCAAGTTAAAGAGACGAAAGAATCGACAAGTCCCGGATCACTGAGCTCGAGCGGTTTCATAGAGATTTGTATTCTCTCCCAAGTGAGCATTTTAAGATTATTTGTAGAATGTTTTTGTGGTTCTTTAATATGATTTCGTACAATCTATCATTTTTTGTTTGTATGCTCTTGGTTTGACATTGGAAACAGATCAAAGTGTTGAGAAAATTACTTAAACCGCGCTTGTAATTTACAAGGTTAAGGTACTTAGACCGAAGATTGCCATCAAAACAGCCATGTGATGAAAATTACTAACATTAGCATTTCCTTGGGGCTTAAACTATGATCATGAGCACACATAAATCGACTCATTTTGCATATTTATTGCAGGACCATTATCTTTACGTTAAAAGAAGGTCCTGGACTTCTATCAAAGCATTGGCCGTTTTCGCTGACAGGGACATTAACTTCTCAAATGTAATCTCACATTTTCGTCATCCTTTTTTAATCGTCGACTTTCCTAATTTTAATTAACCATTTGAGAACATCTCGACTTCCTGTACTGATTTCAGACCGACAGCAGACCTCAAAGAAATCATCCACTCAGGATTGTTGATGACAGTAACAAGAGAAGTTCCATGTGAGTGTTACATTTACCATAACGATTCTAAATGATTATATATGTTTAAGTTGATGAAAGATTTTTGTATGATATATAGGTACGTCGACTATCTTTTTTACATCGACTTTGAAGCTTCAATGGCAGATCCTCGTGCCCAACTTGCTCTCACTCATCTAAACGCAAGTCATTTTGAGTACATATATATACATATGGTTTGTGTTAATATATGGTATATAGTAACAATGAGATAAGTTTCAAGGTCAAAGTAGCAGGTTTTCAGTTTTGAAATCGAGATAATCTCATCGAGTCTGGCAACAAATTTTCGGCATTAGAGTAAATTCCTATACATGATTCGCGGAAAAAATGTTAATTTGGTCACAAAATATTAGCATGGTGATGTCAATTTAGACTTGCAGAAAACTTTTACCTTATAAATATGAGAAAACTTATACTTGACTTGCTTATATAATTGATTGCTGGAATTCGCTATGTTTCTGCGCATTCTCGGTTGCTATCCAATGAATACAGTTCCGTAGATGAGCAGTTTCTGTACATCCCAAGATGATTGCAAATCGGATGATCCAATTTCGTTTATTTTTTCCTTGGCTCATCATCCAGAGATTGGGTAGACGATGAGGAAAAGGAAGTTCGGGATTAGCCTTTGTTGTCTTGTATTTTCGTGTTGGTTTCAGTTTTGGATCCATTTAATCCTTTAGTACAAGTGGATTGACCAAGCGTCGCACACTTAAAACCGAAGTGTTTCTCTTGCTGACACAAATGGTGCGGAAATCTGCGTCGCCAATAGGTCGACCAGTGGAACATTCATTTTGTACAATGCATACATAACGCACACCTGAGTGGCGTGCTTGTGTGTTACAATATCTAAACAGATGCTTGTCATGCTTTCACTACCACTTGACCATGGCGGAGATCTTCTCCACATGATCGCGATCTTGATAGTTTTGCACTACAGTTACCAAACATAAGAATATTTTTTCAATATTTACGGATCAATACATAAAAATTCTCATATAAAACACCAGAAAACACCAGAAAATATGCAGACAGAATTGACCACAACTCTTGCAAACATATCACACTCGACATTTTATAGGATGAAAAAGGCATAGCTGCACATCAATCTCGTTTTATGTCTCGATCATATTTGTTTCTTGCTCGACCACGTTCCTTAATGTAAACTTGATTATAGTAACAGTGACCACCTTGTATGAAAAGTTGAATGTAATGAATTCTCACGTTCTGTTTATTTACATTAGCAAACTTTTTTGACATCCGCTGTAGCAATTTGAAAAAGGACCAAATCCTTCTCCTATATCATATTCATCCCTTCCATAATCTGCATTTTGACAAAAACCAACAACATCGATATTACTCGTAATAAACATCATGGACTCAACACACAGTAAGAAAAAGAATAGTATTGCTGACACTTGAGAGATGTAGAAACATACTGTAATAGCAGTGGTGATTTACACACAAGATCCTCTAATCATGTTGTCATTATACATAAATAAGCAAAAGAGGTTGCAAAAATCATAAATATGCAAAAGAGGTTACAAAAACATCTCCAAAGTTAAATTTTAGCTCTAAATGGCGATTTTCCTTTGACGAAATCAATATTGATGAAATCAAATTTTGTTCAAACTAGCTAAATAGCTTAGAAACAAACTCACATCTCACTATATTACACACAAGATACTCTAACCATGTTGTCAATATATCATAAATAAGCAAAAAATGTTGCAAAAATCATTGTTAGACTCGACACTAACAACCCGAAGATCGAACGCGGAACCCTAGATCCTTTAAAGACGATCGTAGAGATGCAATAGACAAAACCCAGAAGACAACACTCTACAAAGTTAATCGAATGAATTCTTTATTAAACATACGATCGATTACAAGAAAGAATAGAAGATGCGGTTACCTTTGTAGTGTGCGTCTTCTGGATTTAGTTTGTCGTTGCAACTCTGCGATCTTCTTTAAGGGATCTAGGTTTCCGCATATCGATCTTCGGTTGTTGGGTTTACGATTCCAACAAGTGGTATCAGAGCTCAAGGTTCGTTGGGCTTTGAAGATCGGTGCTAGATCAAGAGGTATCGTGAAGAAAAGGGTTTCAATTTTTTCGAATTATTTTCTTGAGTTGCAGGTCGACGAGAGGTTGAAGACGAAGCTTGTATACTAATAAAAGAAAATCAATTGGTTTATTTGTTTTCTTTTGCACGTGATTTGATTGGTTGGTTTCTTTCTAGTCACGTGAGGTAAACTAGTACTACAAAATTGTTGGTTTAGTTTTTTTTTAACTACTCCTATTTATCGTTACTTAGTAGTGTTTGTTTTTTTTTAAACAATTGGAACAAAGGGTTTTTTTGTTTCGTGTTAATTGTTTATTAAGTAACGATAAAGGGTTCTTGTTGCGGGTTCTTGTGGTTCAAGCGTTGATCGTGGTTTGCTTGAGTTTTTAAGTTTACGATTGGGTTGCTTGTTCGAGATCGAGGTTTAGGGTTATTCTAATTAATTTGATTTGCAAGAAGGTATTTTTACGCAACAAGGGAGAAAGAATATGTCGTCGATAGCGAAGTTTGACGTCGAGAAATTCAACGGGTCTAATGACTTCGGGTTATGGCGTGTGAAGATGCGGTGTCTATTAATTCAACATGGTTGGGAGGCTGCGTTAGATCCATTCCCGAATACCATGAGGACGCTGATAAAACTGCGGCGTTGAAGACAGATGTCTATAAAAAGCACACAGTGCCTTACTCTTATGCTTGGATAACAAGGTGTTGAGGGAAGTCAACAAAGAAAATTCTGCTGCGGGTGTTTGGTTAAAGTAAGAAACTTTGTATATGGCAAAGTCTCTAGCCAACAAGTTGTACTTGAAGAAGAAGCTGTTCACTTTCTACATGCATTCAGGTAAGAAATTATCTGAACATATAGATGAGTTTAATAAGTTGATCGGTGACTTGGCGAACATAGACGTTGAAATTGATGACGAAGATCAAGCACTCATCTAACTTACATCATTACCATCCTCGTATGATAACTTTGTGGAGACATTGCTTTATGGAAGGGAGTCGCTCTCTTTGGAAGATGTCTTGTCTACCCTCAATTCACGGGAGTTGAAGAAGAGGACAGATGCAAAGGATGACGGTGATGGGTTATTTGTAAGGGGGAGGCCGGAGCATCGGGGTAATCAAGGACGTGGTAGTTCGCGATCAAAGTCAAAAGGTAAAGGAACTTATAAACAGAAGTGTTACATATGTTATTCTGAGGATCACCTTAAGAAAGACTGTCCAAAATGGAACAAGAAGAAATCAACTGGCTTTGTCAACAAGAATGCAAAACAGGACGCTGATTCGTATTCTAAGGGTTATGACAATGGTGGTTTGTTGATGGCGGTGAGTGAGCAAAGGTTCTTAGAGTGGATCATGGACTCTGGTGGTTTCTATCACATGACGCCTAGGAGGGACTTCTTGTTTGATTTTAAGGAGCTTGATGGAGGTATGGTTTTGCTCGGTGATAATAGGGCATGTGCCATCAAGGGGACAGGGAAGGTGAGAGTACAAATGAAAGATGGTTCAAGTTTTGTGCTTGAGAATGTGCGTTACATTCCCGAGTTGAAAAGAAATTTGTTATCTTTGGGCACTTTGGATCGAGAGGGCTATACCGTGAAGTTGTAGAATGGAAGAGTAAAGGTGATCAAGGGTTCTTTGATGGTTTTGTCAGGAACTTTGAAGGAAAATTGTGTGTACTCCTTGGATGGTTGGGCTGAATCAAGTGAAGCTAGTGTCGGTATAGAAGAAAAGGAAAGTCTTGCGCAGGTGTGGCATAAACGCCTGGGTCACATTAGTGAAGCAGGCTTGAATGAACTCAAAAGAAGAGAGGTGCTGGGGAAGGAAGGTCTAGGTAAGCTCGAATTCTGTGAAAATTGTGTTCTTGGAAAATCGACCAGGGTGAGTTTTGGTCGAGGTCAGCACACAACAGAGGGAATTATAGACTATGTCCATGCGGATCTCTGGGGTCCTTCTCGGGTGGAATCGATGAGTGGTTGTCGTTACTTCTTATCGATTGTTGATGATTATTCGAGGAGGGTTTGGGTTTATTTTCTTAGACACAAGAGTGAGGCGTTCAGCAAGTTCAAGGAGTGGAAGCAGTTGATAGAAAACCAGACAGGTAGAAGACTGAAGAAACTTCGAACGGATAATGGTTTGGAGTTTTGTAATCAGGAGTTTAATAACTTGTGCAAGGAGAGCGGGGTAGCAAGACATTTGACGGTTGCTGGAACTCCGCAACAGAATGATCTAGCTGAACAAATGAACAGGACGCTCTTGGACAAGGTTAGGTGTTTACTGATTCAGTCTGGTTTGCCAGAATCATTCTGGGCTGAAGCAACGATGACGGCAGCATATCTGATCAATAGGTCTCCATCTAAAGCATTGGAGAAGAAGACACCTATGGATTTATGGTCAGGACATCCGGCGAATTACGAGATGTTGAAGATATTTGGTTGCGTTGCTTATTCACACGTGAGTCAGGGGAAGCTCAAGCCTAGAGCTATAAAATGCATATTCCTGGGGTATCCTGAGGGTGTAAAGGGATATAGATTATGGAGGTTGGATGATGTTAAACCGAAGATAATCATAAGCAGGGATGTGGTCTTTAATGAGAGACTTATGTATAAGGATACTCTCAAGGGTGCTGGTGCTGCAGATTCTGGGAGGAAATTGAGTTTGAGGTGGAACTTCAAGGCAGTCGAGTCGAACCAACTGTGGATCCTCATACTAGGGTAAATCCAGGGAATGAATATGAGGATCAAGTTGAAGATGCAGTAGATGCAATGCCTCAACAACAGAATCTGGACAACTATGTTCTGGTGCGTGATAGAGCTAAGAGAACAACTACTAAACCTGCAAGGTATAGAAATGAAGGTAATGTATCATTGTCTAGATCATCAGGGTCTAGAGAAGAAGATGATATTACAACTTATGCATTTGCTATTGCTGAGGAAGAAGATACACATGAATCAATCACATTCCAGGAGGCGATTAATTCATCTGAAAGGGATGAGTGGGTTCGTGCTATGGAGGAAGAGATGAGTTCTTTAAAGAAGAATCATACTTGGGAGCTGGTCGATCAACCACGTGGTCAGAAGCTGGTAAGCTGTAAGTGGTTGTATAAGATTAAAGAAGGGATTGAAGGCATTCAGAAACCAAAGTATAAAGCAAGGCTGGTAGCTCGGGGTTTCACACAACGAGCAGGGATTGACTATAATGAGGTATTCTCACCCGTGGTTTGACATACATCTATTAGGGTGATTCTCTCATTAACTGCTTGTGAAGATTACGAGTTGGAACAACTTGATGTGAAGACGGCGTTTTTGCATGGTAATCTTGAAGAAACCATTTATATGAGGCAGCCGCTTGGTTTTGAAGAAGGAACGGGCAACAAGGTATGTTTGTTGAAGAAATCCCTTTATGGTCTTAAGCAGTCTCCAAGGCAGTGGTACAAACGGTTTGATGTGTATATGGTCAGCAATGGGTTTAGCCGTAGCAACTATGATAGTTGTGTTTACTTCAAGGAGTTTGCACCATGTATGTACATATATCTACTGCTGTATGTAGATGATATGTTGATTGCTTGTAAAAGCAAGTCTGAGATCGAATATACCAAGGGACTGCTGCGGAAAGAGTTTGATATGAAGGAACTTGGTCCAGCTAGGAAGATACTTGGTATGGAGATTGTCAGGGATAGGGGTAACCGAACCCTGAAGGTGTCTCAGTAGGGATATGTGCGGAAAATTCTGAATAACTACAGAGTGGATAATGGCAGGTCGGTCTCTGTGCCATTGGGAGCAGACTTCAAGGTATCTTTGAAGGATTGTTCGTCGAGTGACTGGGATGTGGAAAGAATGAGTAAGGTCCCATATGCGAATGTTGTAGGTAGTTTAATATACTTGATGGTTTGCACTAGACCGGATATTGCGTATGCTGTTAGCATTGTAAGCAGGTATTTGGCGAATCCAGGTAAAAATCACTGGGAAGCGGTGAAGTGGATTTTGAAGTACTTGAAGGGCACTGCTGATGTAGGTCTAGTGTATGGTAGAGATCAAGGGAAGCACGTAGATGTTGACGGTTTCGTGGATAGCGATTATGCTAAAGACCCTGACAAGGGTAGGTCGATAACCGGGTACGTGTTTATGGTACATGGTTGTGTTGTGAGTTGGAAAGCAACTCTGCAGCATGTTATTGCATTATCTACTACAGAGGCGGAGTATATGGCGCTTACGGAAGCTGTTAAGGAAAGCATTTGGCTTAAAGGTCTACTAATCGAGCTGGGAATAAACCTAAGGTCAGTGGTTGTGAATTGTGATAATCATGGGGAAATTCATCTCTCAAGAAATGCTATGTTTCATGAGAGGACGAAGCATATCAACGTGAGGTATCACTTCATCAGGGAGATTGTGGAATCTAAAGAGATTGAAGTGGCAAAGATAGGCACGGAGGATAATGCAGCTGACGCGTTTACAAAGGTGGTTCCAGGTCTGAAGTTCAAGTATTGCATGGCGGTACTTGGTGTCGGTGTTAACTAGTATTGGTATTAAGGTGGAAATTGTTAGCATTATTACCAATAATAGTCTTACTATATAATAAAGCATTTGGGACCTTTCTATAAGTAGGAAGTCTGAATTTTCAGACAAAATCACCTACTTGTTATAGAAATTTCATCATTAATCAAGCCTTAGACTTATAAGAAGAGATCGATATCTCACTTACCTCTACACTCTTCTAAACACACGAATTTCCACCACCACCGGACATCACCTCTCCACCACCACACGTCACCGCTCCACCACCTGACCTCACGACCTCAGAACCAAAACACCGCCACAAGTGATCGGAACCACCTCCGAAACCGCACCTCCACGTACTTAGTAATCAGAATGTTGACGGATTGATTTGGTTACGAGTAGAGATTGATTTTGTTAGGATTTGATCGAGTTGCACCTCAGATCTGCGCACCTCAGATCTATTTCTTACCTTCGTCAGGTTTGTTTCAGTTATGATAGAAAATGTAACTGCCTATGTACGTTGAAGATAAGATGTCATATATATGTATCTGGTAGCCCAATAAAAGAAGTGACCCATGTGGAACGGTATAAAAAGTAAAGGGTACTAAATAAAGCTATAACTTACTGTAACTCTGTAAGTGATTTAAATTTTATGTCGACCAGCTCACTTTCTTCTTTGTAATTGTTTCTTATAATCATCTTTCGGGTGGATTTCCACAAAGGGTCAACGATACAAGCCGAGTTGTCGCACAAAGGAAACGCTGAAGTTAGTTAAACTATGATACAAAATATGATAATTAGAAAAACTACTTTGCCATAATAATTAACTCAATATATATTCCTTACTTAAAGTGAGGATGTACATTTAACATCAATTGTTCAATAGTTGGATCTAACATGCTACTGTAATAACTATTTGTGACAACCTGCACATTGCTATTTGCTAATGATCATAGTGCACCAACCTGCTAAAGGGTCCTCGCCACACAATTTTAGCCTTACTAATTTTCTCGGGCTGAAAAGGCAGAAACACATTCATACATAATGTGATTGGCCAGAAATAAAAAAATGCATACATGATACTATGAAATATAACACATAACGTTTCTATCTTATAGTGTAGTTGACGCTTTCCAGTAGGCCAATAATAATCTTTGTAATCATTTCAAACTCATCTTTGTGATGCTCTGCGATCTTCGAGTTTGGGCTCTTGTTTGCTTAACTTGTATTTCAATCTCCTTAAATGAACGTCTTTTATTTAAACTTTGCTTCAAATATGATTCAACTTCGTCTCTTGGCTTTGTATCACCGTTGTTTGAACTTCTATTTGTAGCCCTTCCACTCTCACTATCCTTTGAATCTTTCCACGACCCACACTCTAAAATAGAATGAAATGAGAGAGTGTGTTTAGACAGTAACTTATTTTCGGGAATCATCATCTATATATAAACACATAAATAGCAATAATTGAAACTCGATTTCCCTCTAAAGCTATAGCCAATTGGCCCATCACGCACATCATGCTGTCATAAGACAAGCAAATGCAACCTGTTAGGTCAAACTGGTGTGGGTCAAAACATGTTTTTTGGAAACTATCTCATTCCCCAACGTAACTGGATTTTTGTTTCTTATTTGAGTGTTCTAAATACAACTCTACATCACCAAGTTCATCGTAAGTAATTGGGTGCTACCTCTGTGTATACAAAAATGGTTTCAGTTCGTTTTAATATTATATCCCTAATTTAATAAAAGACTGACCTATACTTGCATATTGAGGGCAGGTGTGGTAGGGGTGTAATAGCCCTCCACTACTTACATTTAAATCCACCACCACCATCTGCACTTCTACCATCTTTGTTACTTCGTGTTACTCTTCTTTTCAGTCTCAAACTGAAAACCCGATGCTAACGCTTCTTACATATATAAATAACATTAAATAAATTAGGAACCACCAACAATAAAAACATAATTCTAAATTTCACTTTTGTACTCTATAATATTACTTCATATTTAAACCATAAATCATATACTTTTCTTTCTGTATATATTGTAGCAATCAATGACGACTGACGACGAAAATGCAAACGCTGTTAGTAACCAAAGAGATGTGCATACCGGAAAGCGTAAAGTCTACAGTAGCAACTATACTGCACTACGGAAGGATAAGAAAGTACATAAAAATGGTACTGGTGATGTATCTCAAGCAGATATAGACAAACATAAGGGTATGCTTATTTATCTATAAACAATATCAGAATGTTATCAATTGTTAACACATTTTTTCTTAAAAACATTCTTGTAGAGCGTGTTGAAAAGAAAAGAGAATACAATAAAGAACATTATGCGCGTCAAAAGGCGAACAGACTTAAACAAATAGCTTCTGGTGAAGGCAGTAGTAAACACCCCTCAACTGCTACAATTGCAACTCCAAGAGTAACTATTCTTGTAGAGCGTGTACAAAAGAAAAGAGAATACAATAAACAACATTATGCGCATCAAAAGGCGAATAGACTTAAACAACTAGCTTTTGGTGAAGGCAGTAGTAAACACCCCACAGCTGCTATAGTTGTAACTCCACCAGTAACTACTCGGATGGATATACAAACATCAGAAAGGGCGGCGTTAGTATTATTGGAAGGCCGGAGAGTAGATTGTCTACTAATGAATGACACTGAATTAATCGATATAATGGCAGTCGACAGTAACACACCAAGTACACCAGGTGATAGTGTACCAGCAAATAAAGAAAACATACCCCCCCCTATGCCAAACTGCACTTATTCACAGCTTGAATTCCGGGTTACCTCCAGAGACTTCACAAAAATCATATCATGATATACAAACTACATATAGATATTATTATCAGCGAAAGAAGGAAAAGAATAGGGTACTAATCAGTAACTATCCAAGTGGTCAAACATCAACAAATACGAATACCGGCATTGAGGTGTCCGATAATTCAAGTGAAGGGGCTACCCGCAAATCCTTAAGATTGAAATTTGAAAGCAACAAAGGTAACCAAAAACCTGGATCTATTATAAAAAAAATTTACCAAGTTATTATAAAAACAGTTTTCATGAATAGATTTTGATTCTTTAAAATAGGAACTCGAGGTGAGCCTCGTAGACTACTACCTTCATTTGATGCTGTTATGACTCGAGCATTATCTACAACAGGTTAGTATTAAGTTTATGCAATTGACACTTATCCATTACAACGTATTCTTACATTTAAATGGCTTACATGCAGAAGGTTGTACCGATGGCAATGTCAATCCATCGATCATAGGAGACAACCAAGCCGTGGATCCATACGATTTCATTTATCATGGTGTCCCTAAACAACACCGTGTTTTAAAGGAACAACCACCATGTGCGGAGTGTGGAGCAAAACGAATAAAGTTTGAATTTCCAACATTTTGTTGTATGAAGGGAAAGACAAAGTTGGTGTCTGCTACCACTCCAGATGAACTATTTAATCTCTTCACGTCACAATCTGAATTGGGTAAAGCGTTCAGGCATAATATACGTGCATACAACACAAATTTCTCATTCACATCGATGGGTGTTAATTTAGATACTTCCATGACCAATATGACATCTGGAGTTTACACTTTTCGTGCACACGGAGGTATTTACCATAAAATCGATCAACTGGTTCCTAGGGATGGACAACCTAGGTACTTACAGTTGTATTTTTATGATCCTGAAACCGAATTATCGCATAGACTTGTATGGACAAACCTTGATAGACAAATTGTTGAAATTTTGACACATGTTCTTGCAAATAATCCTTACGTGACAACGTTTCGAAGCCTTGCTGACTTAGGACCGCTCGATAAGTACAGAGTCACATTAAATGCATCAGTGGAACTCTACCAAAGGAATCACAACCTTCCAACCACATCTGAGGTTTGAATATAATTTTACTTGTGCACATTTTTAAATATAACCTGACGTGATTTTTATAAAACATTTCTGTTTGCAACCTTATGCAAGGTTGCTGGAATTTGGATTGAAGGTAACAACAACATTACTGCGTATAAGAGAAGCATTGTCGTGTATGGGAGGTCTGATTATCCAACCCAGATTAAACCTCACTTTGCTTCTTACGATCCGTTGTCCTATGTTTTGTTCTTTCCTAACGGTGAACCTGGATGGCATTCAAAAATACCAAGAGATGGCGAATCTATCGATGAAATCATCTGTGATGAAGAAAATATCGAGGAAGATTGTGAAGGTACGAGCGATATCACTCAGAATTATTATTGAATATACTAAAAAAATATTACAAAGAGTTTATACTTAGTATTATAAATAACCTAATTCTTTGTAGAGTCTAATGAAACCGGGGGTAGGAAGACTGTAACCATGCGGGAGTACTACTGTTACAAGTTCCAGATCCGGTCTACTCCAAACGTGCTTTTATTAGGTGGCCGTTTGTTACAACAGTTTTTCGTTGACACCTACATAAAGATTGAGACTTCACGTTTGCTATTTTGTGAGCGAAACCAAAGCACGATTAGAGCAGATTTGTACCAAGGTATTGTGGATTGTATCAATGCCGGTGAACTTCAACCAAATAGACTCGGGCAAATAATTGTGTTGCCTATGTCGTTCATTGGAGGACCCCGTGACATGCGACGACGATTTTTGGATGCCATGGCCTTAGTTCAAGATGACGGGAAGCCTGATATATTCCTTACTATGACATGCAATCCAAATTGGCCAGAAATCCAATGTGAGCTATTTCCCGGTCAGGATGCACCAGATCGACCAGACCTTGTTTCAAGAGTGTTCCGGGCTAAATTAGAGGATCTAAAGGAGCAATTCTTCAAAAAGCATGTACTTGGTGTTGTCTGTTCACATGTTCACGTCATCGAGTTTCAAAAGCGTGGCCTACCTCATGCTCATTTCCTCCTGATTATGAGAGCAGATCACAAGATGTCGAATCCTGATCAGTATGATAAAATTGTGTGTTCTGAAATTCCAGACCCAACAAGGCATCCGATAATGCACGAGCTGGTAAAAAAACACATGATGCATGGTCCATGTGGAAGCTTACGAACCAACAGCCCTTGTATGCAGGGTGAGCCGAAACAGTGTCGTTTCAAATACCCCAGGCAGTTCAACGATCAAACAACACAAGGAAAGGACTCGTATCCGTTATATCGAAGGAGAGACAACGGGATGAAAGTGGACGTGCGTGGAAATACCCTTGACAACAGATGGGTGGTACCCTATAACCCAAAGTTGCTAATGATGTTCAACTGTCACATAAACGTAGAGATTTGTTCGAGTATTGCTTCAGTGAAGTACCTATTTAAGTATGTCTATAAGGGTCACGATAAACAAGCTGTTCATGTCGATCCAGAGAGTGAAAATGTTGTTATTAATGAGATAAAGAGATTTCAAGATGCTAGATACGTGTCTCCACCTGAGGCAATTTGGAGGATTTTTGGCTTCTCTCTTTCACAAATTCATCCATATGTGATGGCATTGCAAATATATCTCCCGAACAAGCAAATGGTGAGGTTTAGAGAAGATGATATATTGACCGACATTGTTGATAGGGAAAGAGACAAGAGATCGATGTTGACCGCTTTTTTTGAAATGAACAAATTTAATGTTAATGCCAGACAATACTTGTACAAGGACTTTCCCAAACACTTCACATGGAATAAGACAACCCGACGTTGGAATCCTAGAAGAAAAGGATCAATGAGGGGAAGACTCGTTTCTGCTAATCCCGTTGAAGGAGAACGTTTCTACCTACGCTTACTCCTATCACATGTTTGCGGGCCTACGGACTGGAAAGATCTCTACACAGTTAACAAAGTGTTGTACCAGACTTTTCGAAGAGCAGCTCTCGAGAGAGGATTAATCGAGAATGATGATGCTTTATCGACAAGTCTTAGAGAGGGTTCGCTTTTTCAGTTTCCATCGGCTCTTAGGAGGTTATTCGCAACTATACTGGTCTTTTGTGAGCCGGGAGATGTTCGGAAATTATGGGATGACCACTACGAATCCTTTTCTGAAGATTATAGACGGATGTATGGAAATGTGGAGGTAGCCCGAAATATGGTATTAAAAGACATCAAAGTTTTTTTGCAGTCTATGGGTAAAGATTTTGATGATTTTGATCTTCCTAAACTAAACAATGATGTCAATTCGGAATCGGGGGTTGTTCGGGAATTACACGAGGAGTACTCCATAGTTGTTGAGCAGGAACATTTGTTTGCTTGTGACTCTCTTAATGCTGACCAGAAAGACGCGTATGACGAGATCTTGACGCATGTGGATAACGATATTCCAGGTGTGTTCTTTATAGATGGACCAGGAGGAACAGGAAAGACGTTTTTTTATAAAGCTTTGCTTGCAAAGGTCCGATCTCGTGGTCTTATTGCACTCGCGACCGCTTCATCAGGTGCTGCAGCCAATAACATGCCTGGTGATAGAACAGCTCACTCTCGATTCAAGATTCCAATAAACCTTCAAAATAACTCACTTTGTGACATTAAAAAACAAAGTGGGACTGCAAAACTGCTTACAGCTGCCAAACTGATCATATGGGACGAGACTTCGATGGCTAAGAGGCAGGCGGTGGAGGCACTAGATCGATCCATGCAAGACATCACGGGGACGAGACTCCCTTTTGGTGGAAAAGTAATGGTCCTAGGAGGTGATTTTAGACAGGTTTTGCCGGTCGTGAGACGTGGAACAAGAGCACAAATCGTCGACTCCAGCCTACGAATGTCACCGTTATGGCATGTGATGAAAAAAATTAGGTTGACTTTGAATATGAGAGCGAGAGCAGATCCATGGTTTTCTGATTTTCTTTTACGAGTCAGAAATGGAGATGAACAGGTGGTTGATGAAAATTACATTCGAACCCTGATGACATGACCATTGCATACAACGATATGGCTCGATCTAAAGAAGAGTTGATCAATGCAATCTTTCCTAATTTGCACGTCAACAGAAATTCATCCGATAACATCACTTCTGGGGCTATTTTATCAACCAAAAATGAGCATGTGGATGAAATTAACGAAAAGTTGATTGACAGATTTTGCGGAGACGAGAAAATCTACTGCAGTTTCGATGAAGCAGAAGACGACAAAAACAAGTACTATCCTATGGAATTCTTAAACTCGCTTAATGTTGGTGGTTTGCCCCCTCATGTTCTCTGGCTCAAAATTGGGTGCCCGATAATACTTTTACGAAATCTAGATCCCTCAGATGGACTATGTAATGGGACAAGACTTATACGCAGAAATTTTGAGCCAAGCCTGATTGATGCAGAAATAGTTGTTGGACAACATGCTAGCAAACGGGTATTCTTGCCAAGAATCCCACTATCTCCATCTGAAGCCGATATGTTTCCTTTCAAGTTGAAAAGAAAACAGTTCCCGGTTCGGCTGAGCTTTGCTATGACAATCAACAAAGCCCAAGGACAGACAATTCCAAACGTTGGCGTTTATCTTCCAGAACCGGTTTTCTCACATGGGCAACTTTACGTTGCCCTTTCAAGAGGAATTTCACGCCAGACGACGAAAGTATTAGTAAATCCAACAAAGAAGTTTAATGTCGATGGAGTTTACACACCAAATGTGGTGTATCAAGAGGTTTTACAAGATGAATAACACACATCAACATAATCATAGTAAATTACAATTCTTTTTTAATAAAGAATACCAAACAAGTCATGATTTACTCTTTTTTATATAATTCATGTACTGTATGCCTTAATTGACTTCTACACCAAACAAATACACATATTCCTACTGATTGTGATAACCTGGTTCAAACATTCAACTAATCACAAACAAATACACACATTGGTAATTCAAGATTTGCTAAAAACAATTTGTTCATACTTGTAATTGACCAATAAGCAATCAATTATTATTATATGGATATCAATAACATAAGCCCTAAAAAATTAAAATTTTAATTATTCTTACCTTAATAACACACTTGAATCGAGAGGAATTGAAGATCAAAAGCTTGTGTGTTGACTTTACCTTAATAACACAGTGATGACTTTATTCTGAAATGAGCATCTGTCGGTATCATCTTTGCAAATTAGGCATGACATGGTCTTTTTTATAGCTTTGATCAAATCGTAGCTTTTTTTTTGAACAGATCAAATCGTAGCTTTTGATATCAGAATGTTGCAAAGATACCACCAAATGCTATAAAAAAACATTATCTTTATAATTTGTCGGTATCATATGTTTTTGGGCTGAACAATAAAGTTATATGGGCTTGTATGTTTTATGTTTTGCTTTCTTATTATAATTCCTACAACGTACAAACATACATATTTACCATTAGTGTGTTTTTTTATATATGTAAAAGACTAATTAATAGTATGTGCAATTATATTTAAAATTTAAATGGTTTGCATTTTTACATCTTATTAATAAAAAACAGTTTACATTGGTCGTAACAAAAGTTAGTTTTATAGTATCCGCCGCCGCATTGCGCGGGTACCCTACTAGTTTAGATGAATATATTTACCTTTTTAAGCTTGTTTCCGATTTTGTATGTTTGAGCCCGGTTGGACCCAAGCCCGATCTTCATCGGTAACCGACCCCCTCACCCTATAAAAGGAGGTGAGGGGTGATGCTCAATCATACCGTAGCTTCTATTCTTTCTATTGTAATCGATCATTAATAAGAAAAGTTAATCGTTCGGTTACCTTTGTAGTGTGCGTCTTCTGGGTTTAGTTTGTCGTTGCAACTCTGCGATCTTCTTTAAGGGATATAGGTTTCCGCATATCGATCTTCGGGTGTTGGGTTTACGATTCCAACAATCATAAATATGCAAGCGAGCCTGCAAATGCATCTCCATAGTTAAATCTTAGCTCCAAATGGCGATTTTCCCTTGAGGAGATCTATTTTGGCAGTAGGGCTCACTAGTTACTGAAGCACGTTTAACCGATTATGGTGATGCAATCGGATTTTAAAAAGGGTGGTACGCCCATGGATGCCAGAGAAAAGGGCTCCAACTCCCCCATTTTTCAGTAAACACGGGTAGAGTCTTTTTCCTTCTGGTGTGGGGACTCTTTATGTCATGATGTATGACGTTTGACTTGTCATTCATGCTGTTTTGGAACATGTCGAACCCAAAAAATACTAGACGTTTCTCAGATCTGTATAACAATAGTAGAGAAAATATTTATGTATAACAACCTTAACATAATATAAAACAGATCGTTGTGCAAATTATTAGTAACTTATTTCAAAAATAAAAAAAGAATGTGATAGTAAAAAAGAGTACCTATTCTCAGATCTGTTCAACAATTTGTAGGTAAGAAATAAAGGAAGAGAAGAGTGAATTATTTTTGTTTGTTCAAGCTGTCTTTATAAAGGAAGACAAGATTTCTTTTATCCATCGGATAATTGTGTTTGTTTTATCCATTGGATATTTGTGTTTCTTAGGTTTAATCCCGACCTTTGGTTTCTTTTGTGTTCGATCCGTGTGATGGGTTGGACGGTTTTGATCATATCATTTTTTTAGTCGGATCACATGTATACACTCAACCAAACTAGTTACTCCATCACGCTCAATCCCACAACTAACTTGTCATGTGTCACTATACTATTAGATAATCATATTTTCATTTATTTCCTTTAGATTATATAGTAATATGGATAAGGTAAGATAAGGTTTAAATTTTATCTTCTACATAATAATTATATTAGAGATTCAGAAAGTAGTTTAATATTTTTATGGTTACATATATATTCTCAGGTTTTAATTTTTGATTATTTTTAACTTTTTTATATCTAGTTTATGTATTATGGATATTAAAAGTGACAAATCTTGTCCATTTTAATAAATATAAATACTTTTAATATTTTTCAAAAAAAGGTGACACTTTTTGCCCATGTTTTATTATTAATGGGATAAACGAGCGCATATATAACAAACTAAATAGGTTTAATGGGCACACATGTAAAATAATAATTAGACTACTTCGTGAATATTTTATATTTAATTTTTTATTCACAGCTTTCAAACAAGTATTTTTACTATTTAATTCTACGTTCTTATATGTTTTATTCCCGTTTTAGATTGTGCCCGTTTAGCTGTCACACCCCACCATGGCGGAATATGGGGCGCGACGTATGGATATCATCACAACATGGCTTGTCTATAGAGATAACTATATGAAATAAGAAATGTCATAAAAGGTGACACAATGTCATGACAATATCTCAAACAATGCAGGTGTCTAGGTAAGTAGGTAACAGTCCTACCTCTTACCCAAGACAAACAAGTAACATAATCAAAACAAACATATGTGTGCCACAGTATCACTTATTAAAATGAACAAACAAATAAAACTAAGAAGGAAACGGGGATTCTCCTTCTATATGCATTCCTAAGCTTCTCCAATCCTAGCCACTTATGTTCTCATGCTTAACCATAGTATCACCTGAAAGAGACACTAAAACACGTCAACATAAAGTTGGTGAGAGTCATAGGTTTAGACTCCAACGCTAAATCAGTTACAAGCTGTGAATAACAACAATCAACACAATAACATATGGACAATGCGCTACAATTATGTATTAACACTAGCATTCAAGTTCAATCAATAATCACAATTCCAAGGCATCACGCCTTACCAATAACCACAATTACCAAGGCATCACGCCTTACCAACGACCATAATTTCCAAGGCATCACGCCTTACCAACAACCATAATTTCCAAGGCATCACGCCTTACCAACAACCATGGTACAATAGGCGCCCATACACCTATGTACCTATCCCAAGGCCACTACCTTGTCATTTTCCATTGGTCCCATAGACGATCACGCTATGTACCTATCCCAAGGCCCCTAGCTTGTCAAACCACAATAACTGAGACGACACGTGTCCCCCTATCCAAATCATACACAATCAAGAACCACATAGCAGTTAATCACATAATGTACACACAAGTCCATCTCAAATCACAAACACATTCACAGCATTATTTAGAAAATAACTCAATATAGTGTCTCTTCCATCCCATCTGGAAGTCAAAATCAATATTAAACATGGGACTATGAAACTCACCTGATAGCTTCTTCACAAGTCCTCGCACTAGCAACAAGCTAACAAACCAAAAACACGCAATCAATACACGAACCAATCACTAAGATGGCTCATCAACCTATGATGGACATCTAGTCTATCCCATAACATTTCCTTATTTATAAGCTCTAATCACCCCATTACCCTTCCTTAACAAGTCCCTAACTTGGTTAAGTTCAATAGCTATCCCGTTCATAATTTTACACAAAACAGTCCCAGTTTTAGGTCTCAAAACTTTAAGTCAAACATCCACTTAAATATACCCATGGTTTCTGTAAAAGGAATATTCACACTTTTATACATGTTAGCTAAAACCTCCCACTTGGCCCAACCTTAAAGCTACTGTTAAGGCCCCGATATATGTGTATATATTGCTACCTATCCAGAATTTACTGGTTTTAAACGTACGAAAAGTTTGTTACCATTAGAGGGTCTTACCCTAACCCACAACCTTAGCCCAAGTGCAGATACTTACTACAATATATAAAACATCTCTCATGTTCGTGAGAAGATCCCAATGGAACCCTAAGTACCCCAAACAACCAAAAACTTAAAAAGAAAACAGGCTGACTTCAAAACTGTTTTGACCTCAGACTGTTGTAACCTGTTTTTGACCCACTTCCCGACCTACAATTTAGTTCTAGTTTCTTGCATTGTAAAGCCACTTCAAATACCTTTTCAGGGATACTTGGATCGCATCTTGAATGTTCCTAGAAATCCCGAGATGATCAAAACAATTGACTCAAAATTCTGCCCAGTTTTTAAAAACGGGTTTAAACAAATTGAACTAATTAATTACCCATAACCCCATCTAATACAAGCCCTAGATTATATGATCATCATATTATGATTATCACATCATTAATTTACTGATTTTATACAAACCCTAACCCTAATCCATCATAAGAATGATTAATTAAACATAAAAACAATTTAATCAAAAAGGTTTAAGAAGGTTTACCTTTAATTTAAATGGAAGATGTAAAAAAACCCAAACTTTTGAAGAACCCTAATTTCCCTTGTGAAACCCACGAATTTTATTAGTCTCCAGGGGAAAAATAATGAATTTTTATTAACTAGGAGTCTTTAAATAGAATATGGGGGAGTCCTAGTCCAACCCAAGCCCAAACTCCCCTTTCCTTTTCTCCTTCTTCCTTGATTCGTCCCAAACCGACCTACATACCCTTTTTTTTTCTTTTTTTTCTTTTTATTATTAACATATGTATTAATAATATTACCTTAATTTTCCTTAATTTATTTCAGCTCCTAAAGCCTCCAAAACCTCAAAACCGTAAAACTAGTCAAATTTACGCGTTTTACCGTAAAAGACGTAAAATATACACTTTTATAAAAAATCTCAAATTTTGAAATAAACTTTATAATTAAGTCCTAAATGACTTATAACCATCCCTAAAAATATTCATATGACTAATTACCTCACCCGAGACCTCTAAATGCTAAACCGTAAATCCTAAAAAAAATACTATTACTATAATACTTATACGTATACGTAAACACCAAAATATCACCATTTTCATTTCATAGTCACCACTTGTGAGCTCATGAACATGAAATAACCGTTCCTCGATTTACTTATGCGTACTTCTATACTCATAAATGATAACCACACCAACCTTAATCACACAAAATAAACACGTAATCACACAATTCAAGTAAGCACACATAAAATAACCTAAAAGTAAGACCAGGTGACAAATCCAAAACCTAGGGTTGTCACATCACTCCCTCCTAATAGAAATCTCGTCCCGAGATTTACTCCTAAACTCAAACTTATTCTCAGCAACCAAACGAGGATACATATCCTTGATAAAACCTTTACGTTCAAACGTGAACTCAGTTTATACTAAAATAATCTCAACCAACAACACATGAGCCATAACCGTCCGCGAGGAAACTTATTAAAACCATAAAGTTATGTAACCAACCTAACTGAATCTCGCAACTCATCAAACAAGAACTGTCTTGAAACCAAGTTAGGAGCCATCACATAACTCGACGAGACTGTCACCCCCGATTTTGGTCTTACTTATAAATACCATAAATCAAAACTCATCAAATATAACCACGTATTCTAAGGTCTAAAGAACTCTAAAATTACATACCAAATCATCTTTATGTTAACCCTCCAAGTGTTCATTACCTCAAAATACTTAAAACACAAGTTTAAACCATGTTGTCTGAAAATTAACCTTGAACTCGACACGTGTACAATTAATTCGACCAAGCTACTGACTTCCAATTACCACACTTTCTGAATATTTGAAAAGTACGTTCCGAGTACATAATTTTAGGCTTTTGAATCACTCAAAAAGCTTTAAAACGAATAAGTTATGACCAAAACGATTTTTACCTAAAACCTCTTATTAATTACCAAATTTAAAACCTAATTTATTTTAATTCCATAAAATTAAAACTCTCACCCATCATATGATTAATTACATGATTTTAACATATTTAACTAAATAAGAACAAAATTTTAACTAAAGAACAATAACTTTAGGTGATCAAAACCAAAATAACCAAAATATTTTTAAAATAAATAAGCCATGCTTATATGTTAAAGAATTTATATTCCACCTTATTTTGAAACATGTTTCCGACACTTCCTTATTTCATCGACTACCAACAACTATTTTTTCTCAATTTGGAAGTTCATTTTTTTTACCATGTATAACTCGAATCAAAAGATATCGTTACCCCAAAAAGAAATCTCCACCATCTCAAAAGCCTTCACACCAAAAGTACCGTACAAAAGAACACATGAAATGTGAACTCGATAAATGTACTACTACGGAAGTTAAACATCTCGAAGAGGAACGAGCTAGCAAACCATCCCAAGAATACAACCGATAAGTAGAAGGGAATTATACATATATAGGCATATGCATACATACACTCAAATCCATCCAACATATACTATACAAGCATGTATTAACCCTCTTTTATGAAACCATACTTAGGAATCCATCGATGTTGTGGTACTCGTATAACTATGTTGGCCACCATACTTATACCAGTCCCCTTTCACTAATGCACTCCCTTCTATGATGACACTTATAAGAATTAATACTACACATAACACATCAGTCTTCCAACTCAAATAATCACATAGATCCTACAACTCATATAAGCTCATAATCCACAACATAACATAAGGTCCAAAATCACATGTATTAAAATAATATATCCAATGCATGAAACAAATAAACTCGTAGTCCAGCTGAACCAGCGTAGACGAAATTCAAAATGTATAAAGAACATGAAAATATAATCAAATGAAATCCAACAATGACTAGCGTATACGACTATGGTTCAACCCGCACTAGTCAAAACTCGTAAAGAAAATAACATGTAGTGAAGTATGAACCATACTAGTTCATAACTTAACAAATATCACGAAAATAACATCCAAACACATCAACTATTATAAAATACACACATACCCCTATGACGCCTATATGCAGGGACCCTTAAGCTATAGACTAGGCTACGCGACTAGGTAACCTAATTCTCTATAACCATTGTCTCTGATACCATTCTGTCACACCCCACCATGGCGGAATATGGGGCGCGACGTATGGATATCATCACAACATGGCGTGTCTATAGAGATAACTATATGAAATAAGAAATGTCATAAAAGGTGACACAATGTCATGACAATATCTCAAACAATGCAGGTGTCTAGGTAAGTAGGTAACAGTCCTACCTCTTACCCAAGACAAACAAGTAACATAATCAAAACAAACATATGTGTGCCACAGTATCACTTATTAAAATGAACAAACAAATAAAACTAAGAAGGAAACGGGGATTCTCCTTCTATATGCATTCCTAAGCTTCTCCAATCCTAGCCACTTATGTTCTCATGCTTAACCATAGTATCACCTGAAAGAGACACTAAAACACATCAACATAAAGTTGGTGAGAGTCATAGGTTTAGACTCCAACGCTAAATCAGTTACAAGCTGTGAATAACAAGCATCAACACAATAACATATGGACAATGCGCTACAATTATGTATTAACACTAGCATTTAAGTTCAATCAATCATCACAATTCCAAGGCATCACGCCTTACCAATAACCACAATTACCAAGGAATCACGCCTTACCAACAACCATAATTTCCAAGGCATCACGCCTTACCAACAACCATAATTTCCAAGGCATCACGCCTTACCAACAACCATGGTACCATAGGCGCCCATACACCTATGTACCTATCCCAAGGCCACTACCTTGTCATTTTCCATTGGTCCCATAGACGATCACGCTATGTACCTATCCCAAGGCCCCTACCTTGTCAAACCACAATAACTGAGACGGCACGTGTCCCCCGATCCAAATCATACACAATCAAGAACCACATAGCAGTTCATCACATAATGTACACACAAGTCCATCTCAAATCACAAACACATTCACAACATTATTTAGAAAATAACTCAACACAGTGTCTCTTCCATCCCATCTGGAAGCCAAAATCAATATTAAACATGGGACTATGAAACTCACCTGATAGCTTCTTCACAAGTCCTCGCACTAGCAACAAGCTAACAAACCAAAAACACGCAATAAATACATGAACCAATCACTAAGATGGCTCATCAACCTATGATGGACATATAGTCTATCCCATAACATTTCCTTATTTATAAGCTCTAATCACCCCATTACCCTTCCTTAACAAGTCCCTAACTTGGTTAAGTTCAATAGCTATCCCGTTCATAATTTTACACAAAACAGTCCCAGTTTTAGGTCTCAAAACTTTAAGTCAAACGTCCACTTAAATATACCCATGGTTTCTGTAAAAGGAATATTCACACTTTTATACATGTTAGCTAAAACCTCCCACTTGCCTCAACCTTAAAGCTACTGTTAAGGCCCCGATATATGTGTATATATTGCTACCTATCCAGAATTTACTGATTTTAAACGTATGAAAAGTTTGTTACCATTAGAGGGTCTTACCCTAACCCACAACCTTAGCCCAAGTACAGATACTTACTAAAATATATAAACCATCTCTCATGTTCGTGAGAAGATCCCAATGGAACCCTAAGTACCCCAAACAACCCAAAACTTAAAATGAAAACAGGCTGACTTCAAAACCGTTTTGACCTCCAACTGTTGTAACCTGTTTTTGACCCACTTCCCGACCTACAATTTAGTTCTAGTTTATTGCATTGGAAAGCCACTTCAAATACATTTTCAGGGATACTTGGATCGCATCTTGAATGTTCCTAGAACTCCCGATATGATCAAAACAATTGACTCAAAATTCTGCCCAGTTTTTAAAAACGGGTTTAAACAAATTGAACTAATTAATTACCCATAACCCCATCTAATACAAGCCCTAGATTATATGATCATCATATTATGATTATCACATCATTAATTTACTGATTTTATACAAACCCTAACCCTAATCCATCATAAGAATGATTAATTAAACATAAAAACAATTTAATCAAAAAGGTTTAAGAAGGTTTACCTTTAATTTAAATGGAAGATATAAAAAAACCCAAACTTTTGAAGAACCCAAATTTCCCTTTTGAAACCCACGAATTTTATTAGTCTCCAGGGGAAAAATAATGAATTTTTATTAACTAGGAGTCTTTAAATAGAATATGGGGGAGTCCTAGTCCAACCCAAGCCCAAACTCCCCTTTCCTTTTCTCTTTCTTCCTTGATTCGTCCCAAACCGACCTACATACCCTTTTTTTCTTTTTTTTCTTTTTATTATTAACATATGTATTAATAATATTACCTTAATTTTCCTTAATTTATTTCAGCTCCTAAAACCTCCAAAACCTCAAAACCGTAAAACTAGTCAAATTTACTCGTTTTACCGTAAAAGACGTAAAATATACACTTTTATAAAAAAATCTCAAATTTTGAAATAAACTTTATAATTAAGTCCTAAATGAATTAAAACCATCCCTAAAAATATTCATATGACTAATTACCTCACCCGAGACCTCTAAATGCTAAACCGTAAATCCTAAAAAAATACTATTACTATAATACTTATACGTATACGTAAACACCAAAATATCACCATTTTCATTTCATAGTCACCACTTGTGAGCTCATGAACATGAAATAACCGTTCCTCGATTTACTTATGAGTACTTCTATACTCATAAATAATAACCACACCAACCTCAATCACACAAAATAAACACGTAATCACACAATTCAAGTAAGCACACATAAAATAACCTAAAAGTAAGACCAAGTGACAAATCCAAAACCTAGGGTTGTCACATTAGCCCTCCCGTTTCGCCCGCCGCCCATAGCCCGTTTAACCCGCCGCCCGTGCTAGCCCGTTTTGCCACCTCTAATGAATATTAACCATCCAAGTTTATTTCTAAAGTTTTCTAAGTTCTCAATCATAATAAAACTATTAGTCTACTCTTTTAAACACTTAGTCTAAAAAAACTTACGTTTTTCGCTGAATCTAAATCAAATATATAATATACCAAATCATAAAATTTCATAACATATTTCCAAAATTTTGTTTGAATATTCTCAAATACCAAGCAAAAGTGGAAAGCCAACCATCATTTTAGAAGCTGTTGCATGATATGACTTATGGATATGGCATGTTTTATTTGAAACACCATGTCCATGTAATGATATTAACGTTCCCATCTATCTCCTGTTTTTAGTGACGTTTTAGAAGGTCGAGTACCTAAAATGAATTATGTTGTGAATGGTAAGCAGAAAAAATGACATATTATCTTAATGATGGCATATATCCTGCTTGGTTTGTATTTATCATACTTATATCTTCTTCGCAAATTAGAAAGCATAAGTTGTTTGCTTAATGTCAAAAAGCCGTCCGAAAAAATGTGAAACTAGTATTTGGAGTTCTACAAGCTTATTTTGCATTCCTTCGACATCCATGTCTTATTTAAAATTATGAAAAATTGGAAACTTTTGATTGCTTGCGTATTTATGCATAATATGATAGTAGAAGATGAACAAGAAACTTATAAAATTATCTATGTTAGAATTTTTCAACGACATTGATACAAATAATGATGATGTTGTTACATACTCTGCTAAAAGAATTGCATATTTGGCAAGTTTAGTGAGAAATAAATAACGACTACGCAACATAGAATCTCATTTATCTCTAAATAATAAGTTGACTGAGCATATGTGGCAAACGTTTGGTGTTGATACAAAAGTTGGATGGACCGAGCTGGACCCGAATTAGGCTTAATTCAGGGTCTTGTGGCTTCTGGCTCTTGCACCAAGTGAATCTTGTTTGAAGACCCTACACACTAAAGAACAGACACCGTTAGGCTTACCGTGGGCGCTTGTCCCACGATTAGACTCCAGCGTGAGAGTAAGTAATTGGTTTGAGTATTATGTGAGGGTTTAGAGTATTATGTGTATCGTACCTTTGTGGAACCCCGAGGGTTCCTTTTATACCCGAGAGAGTCCTGGATGCGCTCTCCAACTCTTGCGGCCTAAGGAAGAGATAATGACCCAAAATAGCTTGATCTTTATCGCATAACTAAGGTAAGTGTATATCTCTTTCCCTTAGGCGAATATAACTATAAGATATTATATTATGTCTGATCCTGTCGCACTACGATGAGGACCTGGTTAAGTAATCATCCACCGTGCGACAACGGCTTACCGGGCCTCCTGGGCCTGCGCGCGCTGCGCAGTGACAATCCATACCTAATGGATTCGGGTAGTACCCGTGGGTCGGGTTATACAACCCGAATAGGGACTATACATAATCATGTCCCAGTCTAGTTGTCGCAGGTCCTGACCGCGGCTACTAGACTACTAAGCATAAAAGCCTCTACATGTAATGGCCTGCAACAAAATAAATGCCCCTTTGAGTGCCTTTTAAACAAATATTTCAAATAATCCCGCCAATAGCAATCCATGTCATAATCCACTATCACCTACTTTCGTTGGAAAATGTGAAAAACTTCTACCACGTCATTGGAAAGAAACCCCCATAGGACCCTTGGATAAAAGTAACAGTCGACACGTGTCGCACGATTCTTCACCTATGAGAGGCTACTAAATACCAGACATCGACGATCAGTCTTCATTGTTTCCCCCAAGTTCATTTTCCTCCATTGTTAAAATTCAAAGAGTTCGTTTCCTAGAATCAAATAGTTACAAAGTAAAACCGCACACAGCTATTTACAGGAGACAAGGATGGTGGCTAAATTATTTGATGTAGCGTCCCAGATTTCTGAGAATGAACTCTCCTAATTTACTGCCAAATACCATATTTCCTCATATCTACACCCGACAGTACCAGACCCAGGAATGCACATCGGGAGCTTCCCAGCAGGCAAAATCGGTGTATATACTAGATTTTTCGAGTTTGCCAACAATCGCATCCCCCTTAGCCGCTTTCTCATCTACGTGCTAAGCTATTATAGCATACATTTATCCCAGTTACATTGCATCGGAGCGGCGAAAATATCTAACTTTGAAATAAGCTGCCGGTTGAAACACATTGATCTAACCATAAATTTATTCCGCGCCTTCTATCGTCCCTCCTGGGTCAACAGATGGATATCTTTTTCAAAACGCCTAGCAATTTGCAAAATGACCAAATCCTTCTCCTATATCACATTCATCCCTTCCATATTCAGCGTTTTGACGAAAACCAACAACATTGATATTACTCGTAATAAACATCATGGACTCGACACACAGTAAGAAAAAGAATACTAGAATAGTATTGTTGACACTTGACAGATGTAGAAACATACTGTAATAGCAGTGGTGATTTACATAAATATAAGTCTTAACATATTAAAGTCAAATTTGTTCAAACTATCTTAATAGCTTAGAAACAAACTCACATCTTACTATATTACACACAAGATCCTCTAACCATGTAGTCAATATATCATAAATAAGCAAAAGAGGTTGCAAAAATCATAAATATGCAAAAGAGGTTACAAAAACATCTCCATAGTTAAATTTTAGCTCCAAATGGCGATTTTCCCTTGATGAGATCCATTTTGGCGGTAGGGCTCACTAGTTGTTGAAGCACGTTTGACCGATTATGGTGATGCAATCGGATTTTTAAAAGGGTGGTACGCCCATGGATGCTAGAGAAAAAGGGCTCCAACTCCCCCATTTTTCAGTAAACATGGGTAGAGTCTTTTTCCTTCTGATGTTGGCACTCTTTATGTCATGATGTATGACGTTTGACTTGTCATTCATGTTGTATTCTAGAACATGTCGAGCCCAAAAAAGACCAGATGTTTCCCAAACAACCATCACAGCTTCCATGAGAAGCATCCTCGTCTCACACCTTCATCACAAAAGTAGAGAATAATGAATATTTGTATAACAACCTTAATAAATCACAAACATAACTTGCAAGATGAAAATTAACAAAAGTAAGTGATAAAAATGAATACATATTCTCAGATCTATCAGTTTATATCTATAACAAAAGAAGAATCAGAAAGAAACTTGGAAGGAATAAAAAAGATGAGTGAATTTTTGTGTTTTGTTTGAGCTGTTTTTATACAAAAGAAAAAAATAATACATAGTACAGAACAACCTTTTGTCTGATGGACAATTGTGTTTCTTTACCGGATATTTGTGTTTCTTTTTGGTTAATCTTGACCCTTCATTTCTTTAACTTCGATCCGTGTGACAAAGATTTCACGGTTGGGATCACATCGTTCATTTATCTTAGTTGATCCGTGTGAATGGCTTCTATCCAATCAATGACTTACATCTGGTGCTTTTCTTTGGGCTTTAATATTATTTGTATATCAACGTTAGGCCTTGTTATTGGACTCAGTTTTATATAAATGACTAAAAAAATATGGAATTGTTGGTCGCGCCTAAGGGTGTCAAAAAAGTCGACAATTTATGTTAGGCTAATCATATTTACACGAAGACAATTTATGTATTCATAGAAAAATTGATTGGAAAGACAACTACAGCCCTTATGATATGATGTCTACATGTACCCCTATCGAAATCAACCTAGAATGATGGGTGGTCAAGGATTTGTAACTCGATTCATCGAGACATCCTGTTTTCCAGGCGTTATCCTCTAATAGCAACGATATTACCAGCACGAGCAGTAGCTACTAGTTTTAAACCTTGACCCATCATCAAATACAACGAATGCAATTCAACTTCATGAATATGATTTTGAACAGACTCACCCGCTTTTAGAGGATCATATAATGCTGATAACACATAAAGCTTCTGACCCGCATGAAGAACACCACTAAAAACCCTCGCAAATGCTAAGAAACACTCATCTGAATCATCATTTCCCCTTTCATCGTGATAACTATTTACGTCTTGTTGAGGTAACATTTCAATAGGAACTGCGTATATTTTAGAAACAAAAGCAACACATGGAGCTTCTGGTCTAGAATCACAAGCCTCGACAGATTTCCTCACAAGCTTGGCCTCCGCAATCACATCAGACTTACCGACATCACTATCTAAAACAACTTCTCGTTTGGGTAAAAGTCGTGTTATACGAAACAACTGTGCAGTTACAGGGTCGGGCATATGTTTAACCACCATAGACAAAATAGCATCTGATAACGGAAGCCATCTACTCATAACCGACTGAAGAACAAATTTCGGATCTTTAGTCTGCAGCTCACGAGGAGGAACATACAAATTAAACGTTTTAATCAACTTTTCCAAAATCCCTTTATCACCATTTGTATCCAAGGCCGCTTCGTACACCTGCCATAATGGCTCAAGCACAAACTGCACAAACATAGGCCTCGCCTTACTCCCAGGCGCCAACCCTTCCTTACCCACAATCATCTTAGTCTTGGGAATAAAGTACCAGGGACCCCACAAAGCCTTCTGCAAAGTGCCCACGGTCGTTCCAAGTTTACTTGCATAAAACTCGGCAAACTTACATGTCCCAAACCCCTAGCCATCCAATGCACAAGTAAACAGCACATTCCCTTTTTGTGGCTGAAACGTATCCTCCTCATCATCTTCAATAAACTCAATCCCCTCTTCGTCTCTCATATCCCCTGTCCCCTCTTGAATAAGAGAATCAATATCTGACAAATACTTCTCACTCTTAAACGCACTAAGAATCCCATTAACCTCACGAACACTCCTCAACAACCTAGCATACGCTTCTAACGGAGTCATCTTGAGTTCCAATATGAGCCTATCAATCTTATTCAAAACCAAACAAGGAGTAACCTTCTCAATCCATGCCTGCCTCAAAAGAGCGTGCGTTTGAAGAAGAACACCCTTAACAACATCAACTAAAACCAACCCGCCATCACTTAACCTGCTAGCAGTACTAACTTCACTACAAAAGTCCATATGACCCGGGGAATCAATCAAATTAATAAAATGCTGGTTAAACTTAAGGGCGATTGAGGAACTTTTCATGGTGATAGCACGACGTTGCTCCTCGTCCAAAAAGTCCATGTACCTTGCACGACCAGCTTGTTTAGAATGTAAAACACCACCACCATATGCATATGATGCTATTAAATGGTCTGCTAAAGTTGTCTTTCCATGATCCACGTGGGCTAATATGCATATGTTTCGTATATTATGGCAGTCGTCGTATGTATCATCCATCGAATGAACGGCAACGTACGATGATAAAATAGGGTTTCGATTGTTTATAGATGCATGGAAGAGGTTTGGGATTTATGGGTACTTATAGACTTATAGTCACACTACAAAAATGCAAGCCTTCCCTGGCTAAATTTCGAGGTTTCCCTGGCGACATGTCGCCAGGGAAAACGTATCCCTGGCGACATGTCGCCAAGGAAAAATTGCCAAAGAAAGCTGGTGCGGGAAATTATCCCTGGCGACAATTTTGGATTTCCCTGGCGACTTAGTGGGCCCCGCAGCCCTTGGGTTCAAAAACTAGTGCCACGCTGGATTTAGTGCGGGAAAGTTTACCTGGCGACATATGTCGCCAGGGAAACATTGGGTGATTAACAAACTTAAGTAAATCTGCTGCTTAATCCTCAATTTTCCCTGGCGACATGTCACCAGGGAAACTATTGGTACGTTGACAAGTCAATGCCTCGCGTTGACAAGTCAACGTTGTGCTGGACTTTCCCTGGCGACATGTCGCCAGGGAAACTATTGGTTACGTTGACAAGTCAATGCCTCGCGTTGACAAGTCAACGTTGTGCCAGAGTTTCCCTGGCGACATATCGCCAGGGAAACTCTGCTGACTTTTCAGAAAGTCAATCCAGCCCCAGGTTTCCCTGGTTGACATTTTTTTTTCCAGCCTGCATAGCAGGCTATTTCCAGATTTTTTCGGGAAAAAATCTACCAAAACCTGGGAATACAAATACAAAACCTGGGGATACAAATACTAAAAATCTACCACGAATCTAGTACCAAAACACAATAACATGTAACCTCTCGATCGTTTAAATCGATCAATACAAATACATATGTCACAATACTTGAGTACAAAGTTCCTAGTTACACTTATTAAACTTGCAATTCGGGGTTTACAATTATTAAACTTGCATGTTAAGGTAGGAAAAACAAGACATACTAACCATTATTGCCACTACCGCCACTCCCACCGGCGCCACTACCGCTGCCTCCCATGCCACTCCCATCGGCGCCACTACCGCTGCCTCCCATGCCACTCCCGCCGGTGCCACTACCGCTGCCTCCCGTGCCACTCCCGCTAGCACCACCCGATAGGAATGCTGAGAACGCATCGACAAACCTATAGTCACTTCTCATAAAGTCAAACACTTGAGCCGCTTGTTCCAATCGTGGGTCGACGGCAGGGGGAGGAATATATCGAGTCCTTCTTGGCACTATCTGACCGACATCGGGCATGTGGCCTCGCTGATTTCCGCCTCGGACGATACGGTTGATCTCGTCGTCTGTATGTTTGCCTTCATCCTTCATCGCAAGCATCTCCTCCTAATGAAGTGACAAAAACAAACGACAGTTAGTATATTATTTATTAGTCGGGTTGGTACATTATTTATCGGTAGGGAATAGTAAAAAACCAAGGTATATCCAAAAAAAAAATTAATTAATTTAAAAAATAAAAAAAGTACTTACACACATAACGTGGTCCGCATCGCAAGGAAAATTCCCATGCTCGTCGGTGTGCGTAACGAAGAATTGGTCAATGACAGTCGGGGGTGGTACATCAGCTTGAATTGCAGCTTGGGTCTGTACATACATAGACACGCATATATAGAATGAAGCAAATTCAAAACAAAAAAACAACACCAAAACATATAATCAAAGACATATATGTATGTAAATTAATTATAGAATTTCTCACCACTTTATCTCTACGGAGTGCTAACGAGATCCCTGCCAACTCGACGTCTTCTGCTTACACCGATTTTGGGAGTTCGTCAGGCATCTTTTCTCATAATCCGGATTACTCCAAAGTGCGATATGTTTTTCCCAGTCCTCGGAAGTAATTTCCTGAGGACGCTCGTTGCGGACTCTGCCGATGTCTACCGTGCCGGTATCGATGTCTCTTCGCCAATGCTTCGTCTTGAACGTATTTTTTCGAGAATTGTAACTCTTTTGAAGCATGTGAGTGATGCCCTCACGTATACCCCTCCATCTCTCATGATCACTCTTGTGTGGCGTCAAATTAAACTTAGACTGCATTCATATACAACAAATAAAACAAACACAGAGTTAGAGTTAGAGATATAATTTATATATTATTTTGTTTATTTATTTAATGGCTTATATATTTATTTAAATTTTTATAATAAAAACAACTTATCATGATAAGCATAAGCTTTTTGAAAACAGCTTGTTCTGATAAGCTTATCAGGACAAGCTGTTTGAAAACAGCTTATCCTGATAAGCTTATCAGAACAAGCTGTTTGAAAACAGCTTATCCTGATAAGCATATCAGAACAAGTTGTTTTCACACAGCTTGTTCTGATAAGCTTATCAGGATAAGCTGTTTTCAAACAGCTTGTTCTGATAAGCTTATCAGAACAAGCTGTTTGAAAACGGCTTATCCCAAAAAGCTTATTACCTTATTCTCATCAAATATATATTTATTTAAAAAAATATATTTATTTAAATTTTTTATATTTATTTAAAAAAATTTATGATATAAATAAATAAGATACAATTTGAATATTTATTTAAATTTGTTATTTATTTATATGATATAAATAAATAAACAATTTATTTAAATATATACACCATTAAATAAATAAACACAATAATATTATGAACATAAAAATGATAATTGACCTCTATGTTCGCCCAAACCATCGCCTCAATCTCATCAGGGACATCATTCCAACTTGGGTAGTACAGTGGCACGAGCCTCCTGATACAATCCCCGATAAATTAGCTAAATGTTGAGCATGCGTGCCGCGAGGCCGGAAAGAGACTTCTTTAAAATCTATCGGGACAGCGCCATGCGCTTCAACTTCGTCCAACAAATCGAGACATCGGGTAATGCCCCGAGTCTTTCTACCGGGCTCTCTGCCGCCCAAATTTTCTTTTCTTTTGCCTTTGCCTGCAAAAATCAAGTGAGTGACAAAGTAATAAAATATACACATTTAAACATATATATGTACCAAATTTATGATTGTGTTACAATAATCCAAATATTCTTACCTTTATTTCTAGATACGGCGAAACAACCGCTGCGGATGTTTGGCGTAGGAGGTTCATCCTCACCACCACCGTCACCACCGTGTGATCGTGCAACATCTGCTGACATCTGTACAAGTACAATTAGCATAACATAGAGAAATTCATGAACAAAATAATATAAGCATGCACAAATCCAAATACAACACATCCAAATAAATATACAAATTTAAACAATCCACAACAATTAGATTCATTCATTCAAACAAATAAGTGTCTTTTGCAAGTTACAACTAAAGGTCAATCTTCTTCTTCACTTGAATAAACTTTCTCTTCACCATCATCATCATTCACACGTTCTTCATCACTTAAATCATGAGGGGCGTCTTCATCATCAGTAATACCATCGTCTTCGTCATCAACATCAATGATATTTGGCGGTGCATCAACCTCCGTTTCTTGGCCATCTATATGCAAGGTCACATCACCCAAGTCATTCAAATCAGTGGAAAGTGGTAGATCAGATGAGTTGTCGAAATGTATAATATCAGGAACGACATCTGACACTATGACACCCCCGTTGGAAAACGTTTTATGATTAACATGTTCAACGACCTTCCAGTTGGGTTTGTTCTTATCTTCAATGTAGAAGACTTGTTTGACTTGTGTTGCGAGAATGTATTGATCATCTTTCCACCACTCAGCTCTTGTGTCAGTGAGTTGAGTCATGTTGTTTCTATAGATAAGACGTTGTTTACGTAATATGGGGCGAGTGTCGAACCACTTAACTTTGAACAACACAACACTGAACGACAAATAAGGAAACACGAGGATCTGTTGAAGCTGACCATAAGCCATTGTGTTCTCAGGGCCAGGCGCACAAATGCCGCTGTTTTGAGTTGTACGACGTTCATCGCGACTGTGCACGACATACCTCACACCGTCGACTATGCAAGAGTTTAGTGAGATTGGATGTGGTGATGGTCCACAAGCCAAAGCGAATAACTCGCTGGTTTGGATAACCTCTGGGTCTTTGTCATTGTCTACGTGACGTTGACAGATCTATGAGGAATAAAGGATTAGGTAAAGAAAACTATTTATAATAATATTATTTTTTACACGTAAGTACACAAGATAAGTCTAAGTTTACCATTTTCCCAAACCACGCGGGGAATTCTTTTTTCGTGTCTTTGTTAGGATATAATCTGAAAAACGTTCATGGTGTTAGAATAAGTCGTTATTGTTAAGAAAAAGAAGTTTCAAAATAAAATAAAAAACGCGTACCTCTTGAACTCGGAAATATACTTGTCGATTTCAGGACTGTTGTTTAGTACATACCATTCCACTTTCTTGAACTCTTAATAAGGGAACAGAATAAACGACTTTTTCCCAAGCGGGTTACATACCGATCGGAACACCTGAAACTGACAAGTTGGGGGAGGGGGGTCCACATTACGGTCGAGACGATTAAATTTAGTGGTAACATCATCCTGAAAATACTTAGAACAGAAAGTCAATGCTTCTTGTGGAACATAACCCTCCACAATCGAACCTTCTGGCTTAGCTTTATTTCGTACATAACCTTTTAGCTCTTTCATGTATCTTTCAAATGGATACATCCACCGGGGGCGGATAGTCCCGCCTTCAATGGCCTCATCAGGTAAATGGATAACCAAGTGAACCATAATGTCAAAGAAATCAGGAGGATATATGAGCTCAAGATCGCACAAAATGTCAACCACCTTTTTTACAGCAGTCAACATGTCATCCACCATTAAAGTTGCAGAGCATAGTTGCTTAAACAAGTTACATAGGTCGATCAGTGGTCTTGCAATCTCAGCAGGCAAGTATTCCTGAAGAGCGAAAGGAAGTAAACGTTGCATCATTATATGACAGTCATGAGACTTCATGCCCGTTATATTGGTATCGTTATCGGTCACTTTGTGCTTAAAGTTGGATCCGAACCCATCTGGTAGTTTAACACTTTTGATGTACTGACAAAACTTTTTCCTGTTCTCTGGTGTGAAGGAATACGAAGCCTGAGGCTTCTTGCACTTCCCGTTTTTATTTTGGGTGAGCCACAAGCTTTTTCGAATGCCCAACTTTTCCAAGAATTGTCTTGCCTTGACAGTGTCTTTAGATTTGTCATTCATCAACAAAGTGTTCAGGATGGCCTCCAACACATTTTTTTCGATATGCATGATGTCTAAATTATGTCTTAGTGAAAGAAAAGGCCAATACTCAAGCTCGTAAAAAATAGACCGTTTAGACCAGTTAGGCTCAAGGCGAAAATTGCGTTTTATCTTCACACCCCCATAATCCTTATGTTTACCTGGCAGTCGATTTGGCAGTGAAGCATGTTGATGGTTAATCTGGTCCATGGTAAATGTTCTAGGACGGGGCTGGTGTTCGGGTTTACCATTGAAGAAACGTGAAGACCTAGATTTATGGCGGGGCGGTAAGAATCTTCTGTGGCCAACATAAGTTATTTTGCTTGCCACATGAAGATATGGAGTGTCGTCATTACATGTAGGGCAAGCCTTGTAACCTTGCCCACTATACCCAGACAAACTACTTCGAGCCGGAAAATCATTGATGGTCCATAAAAGCATCGCTCTCATGGTGAATGCCTCGCCTTTAGCTTGGTCTATAGTACTGACACCATCCCATAAAATTTTTAGATCATCAATTAAAGGTCTCAAGTAAACATCAATGTCCTTGCTCGGGGATTTAAGGCCAAGAATTAACAGCGTCAGCATTAAAGAACTCTCTTTCATACACAACCACGGAGGCAGGTTGTATGTTGTCAATATCACCGGCCAGATGTTGTAAGTCTGACTAAGGTTGCCGAATGGATTGAAACCATCAGCAGCCAACCCTAATCGAACATTTCTTGGTTCTGCTGCAAAATCAGCATACTTGGCGTCAAATTTCTTCCAAGCCGCACCATCACACGGGTGTTGCATCTTACCGGGCTCCGTACACTTTCCAGTTGCATGCCAAATCATATCCTTTGCACTTTTACTAGACTTGTACAAACGTTTTAATCTAGGAATGATCAGAAAGTAACGCAGCACCTTTTTAGGAACTTTCTTCCCCGGTGTGTTAGTGTCTTTCCATCTACTTGTATTACACACCGGACAGAAATCCAAATCGGCATATCCTTCCCAAAATAAGCAACAACCGTGTTCACAAGCATGTATCGAATCGTACCCTAACCCGATCGTTTTAAATGTCTTCTTTATTGCATAGTATGATGGTGGGAGCTTGAATCCTCTTCTTGGGGGAAAGATAATTTGCAAAAACTCTAGAATATCATTGAATATGGTATCGGTGATTTTACCTTTGGCCTTATAATGTGTAAACTTTGCCATAAAGTCTAATCGAGTCGCTTCTACACAACCAGGGTACAACAGCTCATTGGCACTGCGATATAACTCTTCAAACTCGTTAGCTTGAGTCGGTCTGTTACTTGAGTTCGGAGGAGGTGGAGGAGGAATATATTCCGGAGGAATATAGGTAAGATCATCAAGTAACGATGTCATGTCACTAATCAAAGGTTCTCTTGTGTTATCTATTATTTGCAGTGGTGGCAGTGGTGGTGGAGGAGGTGTAGGTGTAGGAGGAGCCGGTTCACCATGGCGTACCCATGTTGTATAACTGTTTGAAAACATCTTATCCTGATAATCTTATCAGAATAAGCTGTTTGATAACAGTTTGTCCCGATAAGCTTATCAGGATAAGCTGTTTAAAAACAGTTTATTCTAATTATCAGGATAAGCTATTTTCAAACAGCTTGTCCCGATTAACTTATTAGGATAAGCTGTTTTCAAACAGCTTGTCCCGATAAGATTATCAGGATAAGCTGTTTTCAAACAGCTTATCTGATAAGCTTATCAGGATAAGCTATTTGAGAACAGCTTATCCCGATAATCTTATCAGAATAAGCTGTTTGATAACAGCTTGTCCCGATAAGCTTATCAGGATAAGCTGTTTAAACACAGTTTATTCTGATTATCAGGATAAGCTGTTTTCAAACAGCTTGTCCCGATTAACTTATTAGGATAAGCTGTTTGAAAACAGCTTGTCCCGATAAGATTATCAGGATAAGCTGTTTTCAAACATCTTATCCTGATAAGCTTATCAGGATAAGCTGTTTGAAAACAGATTATTCGGATAAGCTTATCAGTTTATTCTCATAAAAAAGGTAGCATAAGGAGTGTTTGGTTGTGCGTTTAAAAATGTTAAAGAGTGTTTGTATTTTCGTTTAACCAAATTTAACTAGTTTATAAACCCCGACGACATGTCGCCGGGGAAACCTAAATGAATAAATAAATAAATAATTATATGTATTATGAATAAGAATTTAAAAAACATACTTCTTAGCCGGGTTTGGTCGGGGTTGTTGGCGTCGGGTTGTGGTGGTTGTCGGCTGTGGTCTCGGCGGTGGTCGGGGTTGCGTCTCCGGCCGCAGTCGGGGCTACAATAACATAAAACAAACCCATTTTAATTATCAATCATAATAAGATAAACAAAATTTTTTTATTATAAAATCAAAATCAAAAATTAAAATTACAACCTTTTAAAATCTGGAAAGATTGGATGTTAGAAAAAGAAGAAAAGTGGGAAGGATTGGACTCGTCGGAGTGCTGGCAGTCGTCAGAGTGGTGGCAGTCAGCGGAGTGGTGACGAAGTGGTGCACGTGTGCAAGTGTGGTGGTGAGGTGGTGAGGTGGTGTGACTAGTGGTGGTGGTGATGATAATGATGGTGGTGATTGTGGTGTAGAGGTGATGGTGGTAATGATGTTAAGCAGCGAAGAAGAAGAGAAAGTGGGTTTTTTTGGATAAGAGTTATGAGAAAAGTGAAAGCAGATCTAGTCAATAAAGGTCCACCGTTTCCCTGGCGACATGTCGCCAGGGATACTATCTACTTTTGTCGTTTAGCCAAAAACGCGCGTGATTGAAACTTTTTGGAGGGTTGTGACTAAGTTTCCCGGGCGATATGTCGCCAGGGATACATTTGACTTTTCAACGCATATATACGTACCTAATTTCTTTTGTCGTTTCTCCCAAACCTTCCCTGGCGACATGTCGCAAGGGAAACTATCCCTGGCGACACGTCGCCAGGGGAAGTCAAAGTTGTCGCAAGGGATAATATTTGTCAAAATAAAATTTATTATTACTTATATATTGTTATAATTAGTAATAAAATAATAATAATTATTATTATTATTTATAAAATAATTATTATTATTATTATTTATAAAATAATTATTATTATTTATAAAATAATAATATCATCCCGGTCAGGGAAAGTCCAAGTTGTCGCAAGAGATAATATTTGTCAAAATAAAATTTATTATTACTTATATATTATTATAATTAGTAATAAAATAATAATAATTATTATTATTATTTATAAAATAATTATTATTATTATTACTATTTATAAAATAATAATATCATCCCAGTCAGGGAAAGTCCAAGTTGTCGCAGGGGATAATATTTGTCAAAATAAAATTTATTATTACTTATATATTATTATAATTAGTAATAAAATAATAATTATTATTATTGTTATTTATAAAATAATAATAATTGTTATTATTATTTATAAAATTATTAATATTATTTATAAAATAATAATATCATCCCGGTCAGTTTTATTTCTAAATTCATTCTGATTTAGTCCGTTTAGTTTCTCGATTTATTCTAATTCGATAACCATTTAACATCTAACGTTTAACAAATGCATACCGACTCATCCATAGAACATCTAACATGTAACCAAGACATGTCGAGTCATCCATTGAACATCTAACATGTAACCAAGACATGCTGACTCATGCTTTGAACATCTAACGTGTAACCAAGACATGTCTACTCATCCATTGAACATCTAACATGAAACCAACACATATCGACTCATCCATTGAACATCTAACGTTTAACAAATGCATATCGACTCATCCATTGAACATCTAACGTGTAACCAAGACATGTCTGCTCATCCATTGAACATCTAACGTGTAACCAACACATACCGACTCATCCATCTTTAACTTCTAACGTATAACAAATGCATACCGACTCATCTATTGAACATCTAACGTGTAACCAAGACATGTCGACTCATCCATTGAACATCTAACGTGTAACCAAGACATGTCGACTCATTCATTGAACATCTAACGTGTAACCAAGACATGTCGACTCATCCATTGAACATCTAACGTGTAACCAACACATACTGACTCATCCATTGAACATCTAACGTTTAACAAATGCAAACCGACTCATCCATTGAACATCTAACGTGTAACCAAGACATGCCGACTCATTCATTGAACATCTAACGTGTAACCAAGACATGTCTACTCATCCATTGAACATCTAACGTGTAACCAACACATACCGAATCATCCATGTTTAACTTCTAACGTTTAACAAATGCATACCGACTCATATATTGAACATCTAACGTGTAACCAAGACATGTCGACTCATCCATTGAACATCTAATGTGTAACCAAGACATTCCGACTCATTCACTGAACATCTAACGTGTAACCAAGACATGTCTACTCATCCATTGAACATCTAACGTGTAACCAACACATACCGAGTCATCCATTGAACATCTAACGTTTAACAAATGCAAAACGACTCATCCATTGAACATCTAACGTGTAACCAAGACATGCCGACTCATTCATTGAACATCTAACGTGTAACCAAGACATGTCTACTCATCCATTGAACATCTAACGTGTAACCAACACATACCGACGCATCCATGTTTAACTTCTAACGTTTAACAAATGCATACCAACTCATCTATTGAACATCTAACGTGTAACCAAGACATGTCGACTCATCCATTGAACATCTAACATGTAACCATGACATGCCGACTCATTCATTGAACATCTAACGTGTAACCAAGACATGTCTACTCAGCCATTGAACATCTAACGTGTAGCCAACACATACCGACTCATCCATTGAACATCTAACGTTTAACAAATGCAAAGCGACTCATCCATTGAACATCTAACGTGTAACCAAGACATGCTGACTCATTCATTGAACATCTAACGTGTAACTAAGACATGTCGACTAATCTATTGAACATCTAACGTGTAACCAACACATACCGACTCATCCATTGAACATCTAACATTTAACAAATGCAAACCGACTCATCCATTGAACATCTAACGTGTAACCAAGACATGCCGACTCATTCATTGAACATCTAACGTGTAACCAAGACATGTCTACTCATCCATTGAACCTATAACGTATAACCAACACATACCGACTCATCCATGTTTAACTTCTAACGTTTAACAAATGCATACTGACTCATCTATTGAACATCTAACGTGTAACCAAGACATGTCGACTCATCCATTGAACATCTAATGTGTAACCAAGACATGCCGACTCATTCATTGAACATCTAACGTGTAACCAAGACATGTCTACTCATCCATTGAACATCTAACGTTTAACCAACACATATCGACTCAACCATTGAACATCTAACGTTTAACAAATGCAAACCGACTCATCCATTGAACATCTAACGTGTAACCAAGACATGCCGACTCTTTCATTGAACATCTAACGTGTAACCGAGACATGGCTACTCATCCATTGAACATCTAACGTGTAACCAACACATACCGACTCATCCATGTTTAACTTTTAATGTTTAACAAATGCATACCGACTCATCTATTGAACATCTAACGTGTAACCAAGACATGTCTACTCATCCATTGAACATCTAACGTGTAACCAACACATACCGACGCATCCATGTTTAACTTCTAACGTTTAACAAATGCATACCAACTCATCTATTGAACATCTAACGTGTAACCAAGACATGTCGACTCATCCATTGAACATCTAACATGTAACCATGACATGCCGACTCATTCATTGAACATCTAACGTGTAACCAAGACATGTCTACTCAGCCATTGAACATCTAACGTGTAGCCAACACATACCGACTCATCCATTGAACATCTAACGTTTAACAAATGCAAAGCGACTCATCCATTGAACATCTAACGTGTAACCAAGACATGCTGACTCATTCATTGAACATCTAACGTGTAACTAAGACATGTCGACTAATCTATTGAACATCTAACGTGTAACCAACACATACCGACTCATCCATTGAACATCTAACATTTAACAAATGCAAACCGACTCATCCATTGAACATCTAACGTGTAACCAAGACATGCCGACTCATTCATTGAACATCTAACGTGTAACCAAGACATGTCTACTCATCCATTGAACCTATAACGTATAACCAACACATACCGACTCATCCATGTTTAACTTCTAACGTTTAACAAATGCATACTGACTCATCTATTGAACATCTAACGTGTAACCAAGACATGTCGACTCATCCATTGAACATCTAATGTGTAACCAAGACATGCCGACTCATTCATTGAACATCTAACGTGTAACCAAGACATGTCTACTCATCCATTGAACATCTAACGTTTAACCAACACATATCGACTCAACCATTGAACATCTAACGTTTAACAAATGCAAACCGACTCATCCATTGAACATCTAACGTGTAACCAAGACATGCCGACTCTTTCATTGAACATCTAACGTGTAACCGAGACATGGCTACTCATCCATTGAACATCTAACGTGTAACCAACACATACCGACTCATCCATGTTTAACTTTTAATGTTTAACAAATGCATACCGACTCATCTATTGAACATCTAACGTGTAACCAAGACATGTCGACTCATCCATTGAACATCTAACGTGTAACCAAGACATGCCGACTCATTCATTGAACATCTAACGTGTAACCAAGAGATGTCTACTCATCCATTGAACATTTAACGTGTAACCAACACATACCGACTCATCAATTGAACATCTAACGTTTAACAAATGCAAACTGACTCATCCATTGAACATCTAACGTGTAACCAAGACATGCCGACTCATTCATTGAACATCTAACGTGTAACTAAGACATGTCGACTCATCCATTGAACATCTAACGTGTAACCAACACATACCGACTCATCCATTGAACATCTAACGGTTAACAAATGCAAACCGACTCATCCATTAAACATCTAACGTGTAACCAAGACATGCTGACTCATTCATTGAACATCTAACGTGTAACCAAGACATGTCTACACATCCATTGAACATCTAACGTGTAACCAACACATATCGACACATCCATGTTTAACTTCTAACGTTTAAAAAATGCATACCGACTCATCTATTGAACATCTAACGTGTAACCAAGACATGTCTACTCATCCATTGAACATCTAACGTGTAACCAACACATACCGACTCATCCATTGAACATCTAACATGTAACCAAGACATGTCGAGTCATCCATTGAACATCTAACTTATAACCAAGACATACCGACTCATCCATTGAACATATAACATTTAACAAATGCATACCGACTCATCCATTTAACATCTAACGTGTAACCAAGACATTGACGGGAAAAAATTGGCGGGAAAATATTGGCGGGAAAACATTGGCGAGAAAATATTGGAGGGAAATATTGGAGGGAAAAATTGGAGGCAAAATGTTACAATTTCCCTCACTTTTTTAGCATAAAAGGAGAACCACACACACTCCTTATCATCACAACCACCAGCAGAGCACACACACTTATCATCACAAACACATGTTATTATGAAGATGTTGAATCATGAAGCTTTTCCGTGTACGTGTGGACGTGGAGATGTAGTTCTTCGAAAATCGTGGCAAGATGATACCTTTGGTAGACAGTACTATGCTTGTCCATGTTCAAAGGTGAAACCTTCAGTTTCATATGGATGCAGATTTTTTTTATGGAAAGACGAACGAGTCAGACTACTTGTCAATTCTCTTGGAGGTTCAATGAGCTTTTCTCCTCCAAGCTCTTCTTCAAGACCTTCAATGAGCTTTTCTCCTCCAAGCTCTTCTTCAAGACCTTCAAAGAGCTTTTCTCCTCCAAGCTCTTCTTCGAAACCTTCAAGGATTCCAATTTCTTCTCCAAGCTCTTCAACGTGTGCAAACTGTGTGCGCTTGAATGGAACGATAATGGTACTTGAGAGTACAATAGAGTTGTACAAAAATTGCGATAGGCACACAATGGATTCAGCTGCACTACTTCACGACCTTTACGATGACATGGGGAACCTTAGTTTGAACTAGTTTGTGATGTGTTTTTTTTCGTGTTTACGAGTCTAATGTCGTTGTAATATCCATGTTTAATTAAGCGCGTGTTTAAGTGTCCGTGACGAATAAAATTATGTTTAGGATTGTTTGTCTGTAAGTCTCCCATGTGATATTACAAAAGGTTTTATGTAATATTTGGAATAAATAAATATTTGTTTTATAAATGTCTCATTTTTATTATATAAACGTCGCAAAAATAAAATAACATCGGATCGATAGTTAAAATAATAATTATTTGGAATAAATAAATATTTGTTTTATAAATATCTCATTTTATTATATAAACTTCGCAAAAATAGAATAACATCGGATCGATAGTTAAAATAATAATTATTTGGAATAAATAAATATTTGTTTTATAAATGTCTCATTTTTATTATAAAAACGTCGCAAAAATAAAATAACATCAGATCGATAGTTAAAATAATAATTATTTGGAATAAATAAATATTTGTTTTATAAATGTCTCATTTTTATTATATAAAAGTCGCAAAAATAAAATAACATCGGATCGATAGTTAAAATAATAATTATATGGAATAATTAATAATTTTTCATAACAAGCAAAAACTAATTATATATATGCCAGGGAGTTTCCCTGGCGACACGCCAGGGAAACTTTTGGGATTTGGCGGGTAAAAGCCCGCCACACATTTCCTGCTTAACTTTGAAGCTAATTACGTATGAAAAAGTTTCCCTGGCGACATGTCGCCAGGGATAAATTTGGCAGGTTATCAGCAAAAAATAATTATTGTTAAATACGATGGACGAAGTTTCCCTGGCGACATGTCGCCAGGGATAACTTTGGACAAAGTTTCCCTGGCGACATGTCGCCAGGGATACATTGGAGGGAAAATTTCGCGCTCTTTCATTTGGTATCTTATTTTGGACGGATTATCCCTGGCGACATGTCGCTAGGGAAACCCTAGTCAAACTTTGACCAAAAAGTAAATCTGCTTTATCGACACGTCAGCGTTGTCGCCAGGGAAAATGAGTTATCCCTGGCGACATTGTGTCGCCAGGGAAACTCCGGTCACCTGTTCCCAGTTTTCTTGTAGTGTCGTGTTTTGGTTCTACCATGCATGCTAAAAACAATTCTATTATATTCCTAATTTATAATTTAACAACCAATCACGCCGCCGTTATTTCTCGATCACATTCGTTTCTTACTCGACCACGTTCGGCTAAAGCCCGAGCCTGGGCTTAGCCTGGCCTGGAAAAAGCCCGGTTTAAAAAAGCCTGGAAATATATGCAATATTTTACGTAATTACCTTCCTAATCCTAAGCAAACTTGATCAACACGTACTCTTCGGAAGTAAATCTATTTAACCTTACGAGAGTTGTGCTGCTTGTCAAAATCAACCTAAATTTTACCCAAAACCGAATAAAAACACATAGAGAGATTATGTTCAAAAAGAAAAAGATTATAGGAGAAGATCGGATAAGTTTGCTACCGTATTGCTTGCTTGTTGAAATCTTGTCTCGTTTAGGTTGCACGAGACGTGCAACGAAAACGTGTGTTCTCTCGAAATGATGGAAACATCTTTGGACTCTACTTCCTGATCTCATATTCAATGAGGATATACTCGAATACCGGAATAATGTTGTCTTTCAGTTAGTTCACGAAGCCTTAACTCGATGCGTTACCCAAGTCCAAGTGAACCTCAATAAATTCCAACTCGTTGCATGTTACGATCAAAAGTTTGAACCACTGGTTAATGACTGCATTCTCTATGATGTAAAGCGTAACATACAAGAGCTTAGTTTGACTATATCGGATCCTGATCATATTGATAAGTTTGAGTTACATTCCGAGTTTTTTTTCACCAACAATTGTTTTACTAGCCTCGCATTGTCATGTTTTATACTTAATTCGGTCGGCGCCATTAGTTTGAATAACCTTAGTAGTCTGTGTATTTCACGAATGAATTTAGATGAAGATTTGATTCAGAATATATTGACCGGAAGCCCTCGTTTGGAAACTTTGGCTTTAAAAGATTGCTCTGGATTTAGGATGATTGATATTACTTCTAAGAGTGTCAAAGAATTTGTTTTAGATGGATACGAGGTTCGTAGATATAATGCTGAGGAATATGCACATATTATTAAAATCAAAGCTCCTTATATTTCCTCACTGACAATCAGACATAAATTGCGCTTGTCGAAGCTTGTCTTGCTAAGTGTTATGTTTAGTCATAGTATTAGCCTAAATTAATGTCTAGGGTAATAAGAGTCTAGTTTCCTAATTAGCCAAGTAGTAGAATAAGGAGTCGGTTGGTAATGCTTGTGTCCCAAGCCCAACCCATGCTTGTACTTAGTCGGTTACCTCCCCCCCATCCCTATAAAAGGGGATGAGGGGGAGGGGATTAAACACGTCATTCTTTCATAATACTAATCGTTTGGATTAGGGATTTACCTTGTGTGGGCGTCGATTAACTTTTTTGTCGATTATGTTGGTGTGCGTGTTCTTGATCGATATTCCGCATCTAGATAACCAGGATTGTAGGGATTAAATCCTTCAAGTGGTATCAGAGCTCAGGTTAGCGAGGTCGCTGGTTACTAGGAATCGTTCGTTGGGTGTTCTTGTTGATCGGGTTAGATTAATAAGGTTTGAGCAGCAGGACAATCGATTTTAAAGGGTTCTTATTCTTCAAATCGCCAAGTTCAGTGGGTGGTTTTTTTTTCTCTTGTTTCTGTCGTAGGAGTGAGGAAGAAGAAGACGGTGGTGTTTGTTTTGTTTTGTTTAGCAAAAGTCAAACACAGGACTTGTAACTACAAAGGAATTGGGCCAGAGTAATTTGGGCCTTAGGTTTTAATATAAGCCTATTTTAATTTGGACTCTATTTGGGTCAGATTCATATAGGTTTATTATATTCATTTTTTGTTTTGTTTTTATAAAACAAAAAGGTTAATACTTTGTAGGGTTTTGACACAAGGGGACTTCGTAATTCGTGATTTTGAGGTTTAACGTATCACAAGGTTTAGCGATTTATCGAAGGAACTTTGTTGATTTGTGATTGTGAGGGTTTCACAAGGTTTAGCAAATTAACAAAGGGATAAAGAATGACGGGAGCCAAGTTTGACATCGAGAAATTCGATGGAACTGGTGATTTTGGGCTATGGAGAATCAAGATGCGTGCTTTATTAATCCAGAACGGATGTGAAGCAGCTCTGGAGGTTTTCCCCACGAATATGGAAGCTGAAGAGAAATCTAAGCTTGACAAGAATGCTCACAGTGCCATGATTTTGTGTTTAGGTAACAAGGTCCTGAGAGAGGTTACCGGGGAGACGACTGCAACGAAGGTTTGGTCAAAGCTCGAGTCTTTGTATATGATAAAGTCGTTGGCCAACAATTTGTACCTGAAGAAGAAGTTGTATGCATTCTACATGCCGAATGGACGAAAGATTTCCGAGCATATAGATGAGTTCAACAAAATCGTTCTTGATTTAGCAAATATTGAGGTAAAATTCGAGGATGAAGATCTTGCTTTATTGTTACTCACGTCTTTACCAGCATCATACGAACACTTTGTGGATACCTTGCTTTATGGACGGGAAGATTTGACTTTGGAGGACGTGATGGCCACACTAAATTCAAAGGAAATCAAAGAAAGATCCAAGGCGAAGGGGGATGATGGTGAAGGGTTATACGTGAGGGGAAGAACTGATCGCAGGAATTCGCATCAGTCAAAGGGAAAGTCAAGATCAAAATCTCGAGGTGGAAGACTCAAATGCTTTATTTGCCAATCTGAGGAGCACTTGAGAAGAGACTGTCCGAAGAACAATCGCAAGAAGTCAAAAGGTTACGTCAAGAAAGATGATCAACCAAGCTCCAGTGGTTCGATTTACGATGATTCTGAGGTGATGATGGTGATGGGTGCAGAAAGACTGCAAGATTGGATCATGGATTCAGGAGGTTCATATCACATGTCACCCAGGTTAGATGTATTTTTTGATTTTCTGGAATGCGATGGGGGCAGCGTACTGTTGGGCGACAACAGGGAGTGCAAGATCAGGGGTATTGGCAAGGTAAAGGTACAACTGAAAGATGGGTCAAGTTTTGTGTTACACAATGTCAGGTACATTCCTGAATTGAAAAGAAACTTGATATCGCTTGGAACTCTTGAAAAAGAGGGATATACCATAAAATTGCAGTCGGGCAAAGTCAAGGTGATTAATGGTTCTAGGGTTATTATATCTGGAACCCGAAGGGAGAACTGTGTGTACTCTTTGGATGGCCATGCATTGGCCGGTGAGCTTAATGCTAGTGTTGAAGAAAAAGACAGTCTTGTGCAGGTTTGGCATAAAAGACTGGGACATATTAGTGAGGCGGGACTACACGTGCTGGAAAAGCAGGGTTTGTTTGGCAAGAAGAGTCTAGGTAAGCTTGATTTTTGTGAGAATTGTGTTCTGGGAAAGTCACATCGAGTCTGTTTCGGTGTAGGAAGGCACACTACTCAGGGAGTGATAGACTATGTTCATTCAGACTTATGGGGTCCGTCTCAGGTGGAATCATTGGGAGGTAAGAGGTATTTCTTATCTATTGTCAATGATTATTCCAGAAGGGTATGGGTTTATGTTCTCAGGTTCAAACACGAAGCATTTGAAAAGTTCAAAGAGTGGAAGCAGTTAGTAGAAAATCAGATTGGGAGGACGGTTAAGAAGCTTAGGACGGATAATGGTCTTGAGTTCTGTAACTGGGAGTTTAATAAGCTATGCACTGAGAGTGGGATTGCTAGACATTTGACAGTTGCCGGGACGCCGCAGCAGAATGGGTTAGCAGAACGGATGAATAGAACTCTCATGGACAAGGTACACTGTTTATTAATACAGTCTGGATTGCCCAAGACCTTCTGGGCGGAAGCGACATGTACGACCGCATATCTTATAAATAGGTCACCATCAACAGCGATTGAGAAGAAGACACCTATGGAGATGTGGTCGGGACATCCTAGTGATTATGGGATGTTGAGGGTTTTTGGCTGTGTCGCGTATTCACACGTTAAACAAGGTAAGCTCGAGCCGAGAGCGGTAAAATGCGTTCTTTTGGGGTATCCTGAAGGTGTGAAGGGATACAGACTATATAGGCTTGATAATGGATCACCTAAAATAGTCACAAGCAGGAACGTGGTCTTCAATGAAAGTGTCATGTACAAAGACACATTGAAGGATTCTGGTGCAGGAAAAGATAAGTCTGTTGAGGAATTACAAGTTGAGGTGGAACTGCAAAGGTTAAATAATCATACGCCTGAGGAAGACCATCCAGGTCAGGAAGATCAAACAGGTCAGGAAGATCAGACAGATCAGAAGACCAGACAGATCAGGAAGATGGCTATGATGAAGATGCAGGGGTTCAAGAAATTGATCATCCACCGGATCTCACAGATTATCAATTGGTTCGGGATAGAGAGCCAAGGACTAGAAAGAAACCGGTAAGGTTTCAGGATGAGAGTAATATGGTTGCTTACGCGTTTGCTGCAGCAGAGGAAGAAGATACTCATGAACCATTGACATACCAGGAAGCAGTTTCTTGTGAAGACAATTCTAAGTGGAAAGCTGCTATGAAAGAAGAGATGGATTCTCTAAAGAAGAGCAAGACCTGGGTGTTAGTAGATCATCCAGCTGGGAAAAATCTGGTGAGCTGCAAATGGCTGTACAAAATAAAGGAAGGGATTGAAGGTGTTCAAAAGCCTAGGTACAAGGCAAGGTTGGTGGCTCGTGGATTCACACAAAGAGCAGGTATTGATTACAATGAAGTATTTTCGCCGGTAGTTCGACACACATCTATTCGGGTTATACTTGCATTGACTGCGTGTAAAGATTATGAGCTGGAGCAGCTTGATGTAAAGACGGCGTTTTTACATGGAAATCTTGAATAAGTGATCTACATGAGGCAACCACCGGGATATGAACAAGGTAACAAGGTATGTTTGTTAAAGAAATCTCTTTATGGTTTGAAGCATTCGCCTAGGCAATGGTACAAGAGGTTCGATGAGTATATGCTGAGCAACGGGTTTAAGCGTAGTAGTTACGACAGCTGCGTATATTACAGGAGTTATGCACCAGGGGAGTATATCTATCTATTGTTATATGTAGACGATATGCTGATTGCTTGTAAAAGCAAGGCTGAGATCGCGGCTACCAAGTCTTTGCTTAAAAGGGAGTTCGACATGAAAGAGCTCGGGGAAGAAAAGAAGATTCTTGGTATGGAGATCGTCAGGGATCGGAGTCGCAAGATTCTGAGGGTGTCACAATCCGGGTACGTTTCTAAAGTTTTAAAAAGGTTTAGAATGGACAATGGGAAGTCGGTTCAGACGCCATTTGAGTGGGCACTTCAAGGTGTCGTTGAAGGATTGCCCAGTTAGGGATTGTGATGTTGAAAGAATGAGTAAGGTGCCGTATGCAAATGTGGTTGGGAGCTTAATGTACTTGATGGTATGCACGAGGCCAGACATAGCGTATGCAGTAAGTGTAGTTAGCAGATATTTGGCGAATCCGGGTAAACTCCATTGGAAAGCAGTGAAGTGGATTATGAAATATTTGCAGGGCACTGTAAACGTGGGTTTGGTGTATGGGACAAATCGTGGCAACCATGTGGACGTAACAGGTTTTGTTGATTCAGACTACGCTAAGGACCCGGATAAAGGTAGGTCTCTCACTGGTTACGCATTTTTAGTACAAGGATGTGTTGTAAGCTGGAAAGCAACGCTACAACATGTGGTGGCTCTTTCAACTACAGAGGCAGAGTATATGGCCCTTACGGAGGCTGTGAAGGAAGCTATTTGGCTAAGGGGACTCTTGGAAGAGTTGGGCGTGAAGCTCAATACTGTTGCAGTTAATTGTGATAACCAGGGCGCGATTCACTTATCGCGGAATCATGTTTTTCATGAAAGGACTAAGCACATCAATGTGCGCTATCACTTTATCAGAGAAGTCTTGGAAGCAAAGACGGTTGAAGTTCTGAAGGTGGGTACTGAACACAATGCTGCGGATGCCTTGACGAAGGTCGTACCTGGACGCAAGTTACAACACTGCTTGGAATTGATGAGTGTTGGGATAGGCTAATATATGCCTAAGGTGGAAATTGTTATGTTTAGTCATAGTATTAGCCTAAATCGATGTCTAGGGTAATAAGAGTATAGTTTCCTAATTAGCCAAGTAGTAGAATAAGGAGTCGGTTGGTAATATTTGTGTCCCAAGCCCAACCCGTGCTTGTACTTAGTCGGTTACCTCCTCTCATCCCTATAAAAGGGGATGAGGGGGGAGGGGATTAAACACGTCATTCTTTCATAATACTAATCGTTTGGATTAGGGGTTTACCTTGTGTGGGCGTCGATTAACTTTTCTGTCGATTCTGTTGGTGTGCGTGTTCTTGATCGATATTCCGCATCTAGATAACCAGGATTGTAGGGATTAAATCCTTCACTAAGCGTATCTTCTTTAGTCAAAGCTAACTTAGATTATAAAATGTTGGGGTATTTACGAGATCAAAAAGCGGAGGAGGAAGAAATGCTTAAAGGATTTATACAAGGCCTTCGCCATGTTAAAGAGCTAGACGTTGGGAAAGCGTGTTTACAGGTAAAATTTTCCTACTTCCTTTTAGCAGTTATCTCAAGAATTGTTCATTATTTGCTTTGGTACTACTTTTTTTTTGTTATGCTTTAATAGAATTTGTTCTTGTACAGATAATAAAAGTTATACGTTTTGTACTTATGCAGTGTTTGAATTTACATTACCTAAATAAACACTAATATGATTGTGCTGGCCCCTTCATGTTGCTGATTTCTTGTTGGTAGGTTCTCAATCACTTGAAAACAAAAGGTTTCACTTTTCCATCGAACTTGAAGATTGCCGATGCATGAAAGTGGCGACTTGGATGGAGATTCAGAGAAAGTATTGCTTGATGATGGTCCTGAAAGTGAAGGTGCTGAGGTTGACTTACGACGCTTTGAACTCACGTTGATCTAAACATATTTGGTGTATTTCAAAATTCAGATACAATTAATTATGTTACTCATCAGTGACTTTTGTAAGCTTCTTGATACTTTGTTAGTCATGGAAACAATAAAGTTTGAGATTTACTGTTTTCCATCCATTTGGATCAAGGAAAGAAAAGATTATAGTACCGAGATGGAGCTGGTCTTAGTTGCTTGGTAATCTCTTGCTAATTAAGCTCCTGAATGACACTAATTGCAACCTCTATACACCGGTTCAAAGTATTATCATTGCCAAAGTGTACTGTGTTAAACATAATGTCTTGTAACTCAAATTGATACAAGAAACAGTAAACTTTTCAGCGTTATATACCTTTTGTTCTATTCAAAGCATTGGCCGTTTCGATCTCTAAAAATGCAGTAGGGCTAATATGTCACTAATGAAACTGGTAAATGTTGATTCCTTATGTCCATACACAGTTACACTGTTCATTTTAAATTTAAGTACATTATAATATTGTGACCACGTTCATAGTTTTATAGTCTAATTCTTCTCGTTGATGTCATCTTTATTTTCGTGTTTGTCGTGCTCAATCTTTTTTGTTGTGGTTCTGTAATGGACGTCTCAATAATCTACTGAGTTCTGATGCATGGCACATATTCAAGTTTAAATAAAAGTTCCAAATACATATAATTTTCAGAGGATACCAAAAAGATCATTACTAAGAAGGGAAAGAGTCAAGCCTTGAATCGGCATAACCTGGTACTTGAGACATCATGGGACAAAAAGTGGATGGCTTGAAACATGCTGGATAAGTCTCATTCTCAAATTGTGAAAAGTGGATAGCTTTGAAGGTTTTACCTGTGTGGGCAGATGCCAATCAGTCTCATTCTCAATTGGATGTCTCGTGTTTTGTTCAAAACAAGATAAAAGTTCATATTTTTAGCAGTTGTAGAGTTGATCTTGCTAAATGTGAGATTTTGGGATGTAACAATGTTGAAAATAAGAGGCTTATCAGTTTATATGGTACAGGTTCAAGTTCAAGAGATGAAATAATCGACAAGTCCCAGAGCACTGAGCTCGAGTGGTTTCATAGAGATTTGTATTCTCTCCAAAGTGAGCATTTTAAGATTATTTGTAGAATGTTTTTGTGGTTCTTTAATATGATTTTGTACGGTCTATCATGTTTTGTTTGTATTCTCTTTGTTTGACATTAGAAACAGATCAAAGTGTTGTGAAATTTACTTAAACCGCGTTTGTAATTTACAAAGTTAAGGTACTTAGACTGAAGATTGCCATCAAAACAGCCATGTGTTGAAAATTACTAATATTAGCATCTCCTTGGGGCTTAAACTATGATCATGAGCACACATAAATCGACTCATTCTGCATACTTATTGCAGGATCATTATCTTTACATTAAAAGAAGGTCATGGACTTCTATTCAAATCATTGGCCGTTTTCGCTCACATGGACATTAACTTATCAAAAGTAATCTCCCTATTTTCATCATCTGATGACGTATAGTCCCTAGTCGGGATAGTCCGATCCACGGATACTACCCGCATCTATCAGGAATGGATTAGGTGCTTATGCGACGCGCGCGCAAGCCCAGGAGGCCCGGTAAGCCGCTGTCGCGCATAAGGTTATTTACTTATCCAGGTCCTTGTCGCAGCGCGACAGGATCCGACAAGAGTATAATCTATCATATAGATATATTCGTCTAAAGTGAGGAGATATACACTTGTCTTGGTTATGTGATAAGGATCAAGCTATTTTAGGTCATTATCTCTTCCTTTGGCCGCAAGAGTTGGAGAGCCAGGACTCTTTCTCGGGTATAAAAGGAACCCCATAGGTTCTACAAAGGTACGATACACACAATACCCTAAACACTACATACTCAAATCGATTACTTACTCTCACGCCGGAGTCTAATCGTGGGTTACAAACCCAAGGTAAGTCTAACGGTGTCTGTTTAGTGCGAAGGGTCCTCAAAGCAAGTTTCACTTGGTGCAAGAGCCGGAGTCCACAAGACCCCAAATTAAGCCTAATTTGGGTCAAGCTCGGTCTACCCCAACTTTTGTATCAACAAGTTGGCGTCATCCGTGAGACCCACACTAAGCCCTAGCTAATGACGAAAAGCGGTAAGAATGAAGGCCGTCAAGGATCCTCGACGGTAGATGGTCGTATCACATCCGTGAACGCTACTCCTGGATCTACCAGTGAAGCGAACACCCGCGATGTAAACAACCCTCCAACCATAAGAACAGGCGGACTGTTCTCAACTCCCCTACCCGCCGCGGGGGAAAAGGCGTCGAACGAGAGTCAACTCAGCCTCCCCCAATAAATAAAAAAGAATGACGCTCCAAGAGGAGGGCGGGGAAGTCGTTGCTACAGAGGCACGCATGATAAGAATGATGATACTGATCCTTAATTATCCCAAGACACGAAAAGACATCATATCAAATAATTCATGATCGAAAACCTTCACTCAAACACCTTCATGTTTTTGGATGTACGTGTTACATTATTCGCGATGGTGAAAATCTGGACAAAATGAAAGAGAAAGGTGTTGCATGCATTCTTGTGAGATATGCAACTCAATCAAAGGGATATAGAGTTTACAACAAGAGAACAAAATTGATAATCAAGACCATTCATGTTAGATTTGATGAATTATAAGAAATGGCACTTGAACAAAACAGTTTAAGTCCCGATCCACAACGACAAACGACTTCCGTTCACAACCGCACGGAACTCGGAACTCAAGACCATATCAATGAACCGTCAAGTTCAACGTTGGTTCAAGCAAATGTTCCAAGAGCAGATATGACAGTCAAGACGACACTTGAAGAGTTGGAAATGTTATATGGACCAATGTATGATGAATATTTCACGGGGGAGAAACATGTTGTATCGAAGTCTTCCACTGTCACTCATGATAAGAAGGATGATACTAATCATCGTCAACAAAAGGATACAACTTCATCTATTTCAACACGAGTTGCTGCAGATTTACCTCCTTAGAATATCATTTCAACAATTGATCCTACAACATCCACAACTACTGTCATTGCTCCAGAGAACATAAATCAAGCAGACAATGCATTATCTGACGAAGACGAATTTATCAACCCATTCGGTACACCGGTACATGAAACTGGAGACTCTTCTACTCGTCATGTTGATCCGTCAAATATGCATACGTTTTACCAACGACATCCTTCAACACATCATTGGACCCGAGATCATCCTTTGGTTCAAGTAATAGGAAACCCTTCGTACAAGACGACAACTTGAAACCGATGGCGATGTTTGTATGTTCACACTCACCGTGAGTACAGCTGAACAGGAAAACATCAAAGAATCCATGGATGATCATGCTTCGATTGAATCGATGCAAGATGAACTTATTCAATTTGAAAGACTTAAAGTCTGGGAATTTGTAGACAGACCATACGATGTAATTCCATTAAATCTTCGATGGGTCTGGAAAAACAAGATGAATGAAGAAAACACAATCATCAAGAACAAAGCTAGGCTAGTGGCTAAAGGGTATGGCCAGAAAGAGGGTATTGATTTTGAAGAATCATTTGCACCAGTAGCTCGAATGGAAGCGGTCAGGATTTTCCTTGCTTATGTTGCACATAAGGGATTCATTGTCTATCAAACGGACGTAAAGACGGTGTTTCTTAACGGTCCTTTGAAGGAAGAAGTATATGTCACGCAGCCGGAAGGATTCGTCAATCCTCATTATCCTGACAAGGTGTATCGTCTCCACAAAGCACTTTATGGACTCAAGCAAGCTCCAAGGGCGTGGTACGACGAGCTCTCTAAATTTTTGGTATCTAAAGATTTCTCAAAAGGTTCCATTGATCTAACTCTGTTCACTTATAAATATGGGGATGACATTTTGCTTGGGCAGATTTATGTTGATGACATTATTTTCGGGTCTACAAACCCAAAATTTTCAAAATGGTTTGAAAAAGTAATGCACAGCAAATTTGAAATGTCGATGATGGGCGAACTAAAATTCTTTCTGGGAATTCAAGTTCACTAATCCCCAAGTGGTATCTTTATTAACCAAGCTAAGTATTGTCAAGAGATAATCAAAAAGCATAGTATGACCTCATGTGACCCCGTTGGGACACCATTATCAACCACATCCCTAGATGCTGATTTGGAGGGAGATGCCATAGATCAAACGAAATATCGTTCCATGATCGGCTCCGTCATGTACTTAACAACAAGCCAACCAGATATATCACATGCTACGTGTTATTGTGCACGATATCAAGCACGACCCACTGAAAAGCACCTCAAGGAGGTTAAACGGATCTTTCGGTACCTAAAGAATACCATTCATTTGGGACTCTGGTATCCGAGGGAAACCGGTTTCTTTCAAACGGCCTATTCAGATTCTGATCATGCAGGGTGTCTTGATACACGAAAAAGTACTTCTGGTGGTGCACAATTTCTAGGTCAAGATAAGCTTGTGGGATGGTCTTCCAAGAAGCAGGATTGCACATCACTGTCATTAGCCGAAGCGGGGTATGTGTCTCTATCTGCGTGTTGTGCTCAAGTTCTTTGGATGAGAACACAACTCACGGATTATGGCTTCCACTTTTATAAAGTACCTATTTACTGTGAATCAAAGTTCGCCATAGCCATATCCTGCAATCCGGTACAACATTCCCGCACGAAGCACATTGATGTCAGATATCACTTCATTAAGGAACAAGTTGAAAGGGGTATCGTTGAACTATACTTTGTTGGAACTGATTACCAATTAGCTGACTTGTTTACAAAAGCTCTTTCGAAAGAGAGGTTTGCATATCTAGTTAGGAAAATTGGTATGAGATGTTTGACTCCAGTAGAACTGGAGATTCTGGCAAAGAAGCCTGCTTGATTCGCCTACCAAACATCTACATGTATATATTATTAAAAAAAGCAAAATACAAAATTAAAAAATCTTTCAAAATCCAAAAAGATTCTTCTCGACATGTCTTTTAGTATCGATAATATGGACGTGCCTAGAAATGTCGCTCAATAACGACACGGGTGTGTACATAAAGCTCGAATGAAAGTTGTAAATATTTTTCAAAACATGTCATTTCTATTTTTAATAAAGAAAAATGTCTGTTTTGGGCAATTTTTTTCCAACAACGGGTAGATCAATCTATCTTGGGTTGAGCTTGTCACAAAACATTCAACGTTTTAAGCTCAACACAATGGCTTGTAATCACTTTCAGATTGCAACCCGGATCTATATTCACGGGGGAGTGTACGCTTTGGTGCCCTTACCCTAAGCAAAAGAAGAGAAATCTTCTTACACTTGAGTGGATTCGTCAAGACATTCAAAGTATATGAACTCAAGTTTATGCTTTAGAAAAACCTTTTCGCCAAAAAGAATTGTTTTTTCAAAAAGCGTTGAACACAATTTTTTCAAGAATTTCTAAATGATATTCAAAATCTTTCAAAAATTGTGTGTTCAACAATCCTATCCTCAAAATTTTAATGTGGATCATATCCTCGTAATGACAATTCCATTGGATCAATTTTTGAGGGGGAGCGTTCCAGTTTCATGCTAAGTTTGACACATCTTTCTCCCGAAAGTTTTCAAGACTATTTTTCACTACATATTTTAATCAAATTTGGTATCTCTAATATCAAACGACTTTATATATTAGAGATAGGGGAGAAAATGTGATTAAAATATGATCTAAAGACTCAAGCACTCATGGTTACGATCAAATACCCACAACATGTTATCTAATTTGGGTCAAGCTCGGTCTACCCCAACTTTCTTATCAACATCATCCTTTTTAAATCGCTTAATTTCCTAATTTTAGTTTACCATTTGAGAACATCTCGGCTTCCTGTACTGATTTCTGTTCGACAGCAGACCTCAAAGAAATCATCCACTCAGGATTGTTGATGATAGTAAAAAGAGAAGTTCCATGTGAGTGTTACATTTACCATAACGATTCTAAATGATTATATATGGTTAAGTTGATGAAAGATTTTTGTATGATATATACTTATATAGGTACGTCGACTCTCTTTTTTACATCAACTTTGAAGCTTCAATGGTAGATCCTCGCGCCCAACTTGCTCTCACTCATCTAAACGCAAGTCATTTTGAGTACACATATATACATATGGCGTTAGGGTAACAAATCTATCCGAGAAAAAAAATTTCATAAAGAACTAAATGACATATGGTTTATGTTAATGTATATTGTATATAGTAACAATGAGATAAGTTTCAAGGTCAAACTAGCAGGTTTTCAGTTCTGAAATTGAGATAGTCTCATCGAGTATGACAACAAATTTTCGGCATTAGAGTAAATTTTTATACATGATTCACGGAAAAAATGTTAACTTGGTCACAAAATAGTATCATGGTGATGTCAAATTTAGATGTTAAAATCACTACTTTGACTAAAAAAAGTCAATTTAGACTTGTAGAAAACTTTTACCTTATAAATATGAAAAAACTTTTATTTGACTTGCTTATATAATTGATTGCTGGAATTCGCTACGTTTCTGCGCATTCTCGATTGCTATCGAATGTTAGTGGTTAGTGGCTTGAGTCGTGCAATGATTGCAAATTGGATGATCTAATTTGGTTTATTTTTTCCCTGGCTCATCATCTAGAGATTGGGTAGACGATGAAGGAAAGGAAGTTCGGGATTAGCCTTTGTTTTGTCTTGTATTTGCGAGTTGGTTTCAGTTTTGGAACCATTTAATCCTTTAACAATGGGCGTAGAGGCAATTGTTAGTACAAGTGGATTGACCAAGCGTCGCACACTTAAAACCGAAGTGTTTCTCTTGCAAGTATGATGATCAGAGTTAAAGCTAGCCTAGTATTCGTAAATAGTAAAAACTAGTCCTAGCATTATGAATTTACAGTGGTAGTACCAAGCAAGCAAGAGAGACAAACCAAACCACAAAGTGGACTTTTAAAAGTCAAAGCTCAAGTAAGCTCGCAGCAGCTAGAACACACAAACTTGCACTAAACATGAAGCCCAAATTCTAATATGAACCCTAAAATGAGAGCATATGGTTTTACCGTATGGTACAGACACTCTTGCAAACATATCACAGTCGACATTTTAATAGGATCAAAAAGTTGCCAATCAATCTCATTTTATTTTTCAATCACATTCGTTTGTTGCTCGACCACGTTCCTTAAGGTAACCTTGATTATAGTAACTGTTGGAAAGTGAGTTAAACTTTAGGGTTTGTTTAGTAAATTTGTTTAGCTTGTCCTACAAGCTTTGTTATTTTTAGTATGTTTTTGTTTGGTAAGTTTTAGGACATTGGTTCCCTATAAATAGATGCCAATGTCATTAGTTTTCTTTGTAACTTTCAAATTGTAACTTTGGGTATTGAATAAAAGCTTCCGCTTAGTTTATTCGTATTTGTTTACTCGTTTGAATTATCCAACAAGTGGTATCAGAGCGTGGTCGATCCGCAATCATGAAGAAGAAAAGAAAAAAAAGGGCGTTGGTTCGTAGTATGGTCGACTGGAGATCGGTTGGTTTTAAAGTTTGAAAAAAGTCGATTTGTTACTGATGGTTGGGTGATCTTAGTAATGGGTCGGTGGCAACTTTGCACACTGAATATTGCTTTTGTAATATAGAAGATTCGCTTGTTATTTTTGGGTGGGCCTACATGTATTTTGATTATTCTAATTAGTTCGTTAACGCAAATTAGTATTCGGAATATTTGTTTTTCGAATATATCTTTGGGGTTTGTTGTTTGATTATTAGTCGTCGGAGTTGGTTTACTGGATCGTAACATTTGAGGATAATCGATTACGGTGGAGTGGATCGATTATTTTTGGGTTTATTTGAAGTGAAGATTATTGTTCGGAATTTTTAGGATCGTTTCGTTTTTTGGATTAGAAATTACTGGTTACGGTGGAGTAATTATTTGGTATTTGAAGATCGTTTGGCGCGATGTGTTTGTTTGATTGACCGTTTTCAGGTTCGGTCATTAGTTTGTTTGATCGTTTTTAGATTCGATCATTTGTTTGGTTGACCGTTTTCAGGTTCGGTCGTTTGTTTGTTTGATCGTTTTCAGATTCGATCATTTCTTTAGTTGACCGTTTTCAGGTTCGTTCGTTTGTTTGGTTGACCGTTTTCAGGTTCGGTCGTTTGGTTGGTAGATCGTTTTCAGGTTCGATCATTTGTTTTTGTTTTGATCGTTTTCAGGTTCGATCATTTGTTTGTTTGTTTGGATCGTTTTCAGGTTCGATCGTTTGTTTGTTTGTTTGGGTCGTTTTCAGGTTCGATCATTTGTTTGTTTGTTTGATCGTTTTAAGGTTCGATCATTTGTTTGTTTGTTTGAGATCGTTTTCAGATTCGATCGTTTGTTTGTTTGTTTGTTTGTTTGTTTGTTTGTTTGTTTGTTTGATTCGATCGTCTATTCGTTCGTTCGTTTGGAATTCCGAATTAAGACAGAATGTTCGTTTGGTTTGAAATTTTAAATAGAGTTGAAGTTACGGTGGAGATTGTTCGAAAAGTGACTTAAACTCTCGAGGGGCGTTTGGAATTTGGTATTCGGATATTTGAATTTGAAGACCAAGATTCGTTTGTTTTGTAGTTTCGTATGAAGTTGAACTCACGGTAGAGATTGTTGGAAAGTGAGTTAAACTTTAGGGTTTGTTTAGTAAATTTGTTTAGCTTGTCCTACAAGCTTTGTTATTTTTAGTATGTTTTTGTTTGGTAAGTTTTAGGACATTGGTTCCCTATAAATAGATGCCAATGTCATTAGTTTTCTTTGTAACTTTCGAATTGTAACTTTGGGTATTGAATAAAAGCTTCCGCTTAGTTTGTTCGTATTTGTTTGCTCGTTTGAATTATCCAACAGTAACAGTGACCACCTTGTATCAAAAGTTTAATGTAATGAGTTCTTACGTTCTGTTTATTTACATTAGCAAACTTTTTTGACATCCGCGGTAGCAATTTGCAAAATGCCCAAATCCTTCTCCTATATCGCATTCATCCCTTCCATAATCTGCGTTTGACAAAAACCAACAACATCGATATTACTCGTAATAAACATCATGGACTCAACACACAGTAAGAAAAAGAATAGTAATATTGCTGACACTTGAGAGATGTAGAAACATACTGTAATAGCAGTGGTGATTTACACACAAGATCCTCTAATCATGTTGTCATTATACATAAATAAGCCAAAGAGGTTGCAAAAATCATAAATATGCAAAAGAGGTTACAAAAACATCTCCATAGTTAAATCTTAGCTCTAAATGGCGATTTTCCCTTGACGAAACCAATATTGACGAAATTAAATTTTGTTCAAACTAGCTAAATAGCTTAGAAACAAACTCACATCTCACTATATTACACACAAGATCCTCTAACCATGTTGTCAATATATCATAAATAAGCAAAAAATGTTGCAAAAATCATAAATATGCAAGCGAGCCTACAAATCCATCTCCATAGTTAAATCTTAGCTCCAAATGGCGATTTTCCCTTGACGAGATCCATTTTGGCGGTAGGGCTCACTAGTTATTGAAGCACGTTTGACCGATTATGGTGATGCAATCAGATTTTAAAAAGGGTGGTACGCCCATGGATGCCAGAGAAAAAGGGCTCCAACTCCCCCATTTTTCAGTAAACACGGGTAGAGTCTTTTTCCTTCTTGGGTGGGGACTCTTTATGTCATGATGTATGACGTTTGACTTGTCATTCATGTTGTATTCTAGAACATGTCGAGCCCAAAAAAGACCAGACATTTCCCAAACAACCATCACAGCTTCCATGAGAAGCATCCTCGTCTCACACCTTTATCACAAAAGAAGAGAAAATATATCAGTTCTGTATTAGAACCTTTAGCATAATATAACCAGATCTGTTCAAAAATACTAACAAAAGAAGTGATAAAAAAAGAAAATAATACCTATTCTCAGATCTGTTCAACAATTGGTAGGTAAGAAATAAAGATTGTGTTTTAAATTTTATTTGTTTGTTTAAGCTGTCTTTATAAAGGAAGACAAGATGCTTTCTTTTATCCATCGGATAATTTTGTTTGTTTTATCCCTTGGATATTTGTGTTTGTTTGGTGTAATCCTTACCTTTGGTTTCTTTTGTGTTCGATCCGTGTGATGGGGTTGGACGATTCTGATCATATCATTCATTTTTTTAGTCGGATCAAATGTATACACTCAACCGAACTTGCCATGTGTCACTATACTATTAGATGCTCATATTCTCATTTATTTCCTTTAGATTATATAGTACTATGGATAAGGTATGTAAGTATATTAAATTTTATCTTCTACATAATGTATATTAGAGATTCAGAAAGTAGTTTGATATTTTATATCTGGTTTATGTATTATGGATATTAAAGGTGGCCAATTTTTCTCATTTTGATAAATACTAGCATTGTACCCGCGTAATGCAGCGGCGAGTATCCGATGACTATTATTTTACAGACGGGTGTTATATTTTTACCCATTAAGTTTGTATTCAAGTTAAAGTTAATGTTGTAAAAAAAGTTAAATTAAAATAAAATAAATTCAGTAAAAATGAAAAAACAAAAGTTAATAACAAAATATCAAAATGGATGTTGAATTAAAGAGCACGAAATTTTAAAAAATTTGGTGAAATTATTGTAAAAATGATATCAAAACCAACAAGATTGATCTAATCACTCAACCAACCACCCCTTAGTGATTACTTTTATTATAACAATATACACAATTAGATGAGTCTCTAACACATGTGCTCACCAAACGAATACAAACAGAAATGATGATAGTCCCCACTAGGTAGATCCTATCTATTTTAAACAATCACTCACACTACAAACACCCTAACCAAACTATAGGTAATAGATCAAGAAGATCTAAACCAAAAACTGCATGAAACCAATAAGTCGAAACCGAACGATTGAGAGAGATTTGATCTTTGTGTGTGAAATGGAATGAATGAATAAACGATCCAGTCAACCCTTCCAGCTATATACTCGTCTCAATGATGAGTTGCACTTAAGTCCCTGCATAAATAAAAAATGTACAAAACAAGAAAGTATAATAAAAAAATAATTGCATAATAACCCTTAAACTTTACAAGCTTGCTATAAAAGTATAAGACTTTTAACACCCTCCCTCAAGCTTGTAAGCCAAACAGGTTAACCATACCAAGCTTCTTGACCAAGAGAGCATGTTGAAATGAACCCAAAGCCTTAGTTAGAACATCAGCAATCTGATTTTTGGAATCTACCTTTACAGTTCTAATAAGACCAGAATTCACTTTCTCTCTGACAAGATGCACATCAATATAAAAATGCTTAGTCTTTTCATGCATAACTGGATTAGCAGCAATTTGCATAGCAGACTTATTATCACAACATAAGCTTACTGGAAGCAAGTGAGTTATACCAAACTCACTTAAAAGCTTAACGACCCACATAATCTCACAAGTAGCAGCTGCCATTGCTCTATACTCAGCTTCAGCTGAGGATTTAGACAAGGTAACTTGCTTTGCTTTTCCAGATTACAAGGTTACCATTCACATAAACACAATAAACAGACACATACCTTCTAGTTATAGGACACTTAGACCAATCAGAATCTGAGTAAGCAACAACCTTGTAACCTTCAGTATTCTTATTAAAGCTAATACCATTCCCAGTTGCAAGTTTCAAATACTTTAGCACTCTTAAACCAAAGTCAAAATGTGACTGTAAAGGAGCATGCATATGTTGACTAAAACAATGTACAACATAAGAAATATCAGGCCTAGTCAAAGTTAAGTAGATTAACTTTCCAACTAATTTTTGATAGTTAGTGATATTAATCAAATAACTATCACCATCAGATTCCTTATGAGCTAGCACAATATTTTTTGGCAAAGGTGTAACAACAGGTCTACAAGCCAACAATCCATACTCATTTAACAGTTCTAGGCAATATTTCCTTTGACTTAAACACAAACCTTTTTCAGTTTTGAGAACTTCAATTCCCAAAAAATACTTAAGTTCTCCAAGATCTTTAATTTTAAATCTGTTATTTAAAAACTTTTTGAACTTATCAATCTTAACTTCAGAATTACTAGTTAACACAAGATCATCCACATAAACAAGCAAGAACAACTTAATCTTTCCATCAGTTTTGATATATAAAGAATGATCATTTTTAGACTGAACAAAACCACCATCAAACAAAGTTTCATAAAGCTTGTTGTTCCATTGCCTAGGAGCCTGTTTAAGACCATATAAAGACTTTTTAAGTCTACAAACCTTGTTATCACCAGGCTTAAAATATCCTGGTGGTGGAATCATAAAGACTTCCTCATTCAAATATCCATACAAAAAAGCATTATTAACATCCATCTGATAAATACTTTAACCATTTTGCACAGACAAATCAATCAAACATCTAACAGTACTCATCTTAACTACAGGACTAAAAGTCTCCTCATAGTCTATACCCTCCCTCTGATTACAACCCTTAGCCACAAGTCTTGCTTTATATCTTTCAATTTCACCAGTAGAAAGAAATTTTATTATATACACCCATTTAGACTTAATAGGCTTTCTACCAATAGGAAGGTCAACAAGATCCCAAGTACCATTTTCATATAAAGCTTGCATTTCAAGATTCATAGCATTAATCCAGTTTTGATCATCACAAGCATCTTCATAACAAGTAGGTTCATAATTCTTATTAAGACTAGATGTGAAACCAAAATTCTTCATATCAAGCATAGCATGATTACAAAACTTATACAACCCATATCTTAATGAAGTGTTAAGCACATAATCATTCATTTTAGCAGGAAACTTAGTAACCCTATTAGACTTCCTCTGTCCAACCTCCCCCGTCTCACTATTTAAAAAACTTTCAAGAACCTCAGTGTTTAAACCAAAATTACCCTCAGATCTATTTGTTTCTCCTATGGGAGTTGCAGTTAGTCTCCTACTACTACTTGGTAAACTAGTAACTAAGTCATTTCCAGCTTGCTGAAAAACAACATCTGGTTGACTATCATTATTATTAGCTATTTCCTTAGTAGCAGAACTACCACCCTCTCTACACAAAGGAGTATTCCCTTCCTCATCATCATAGGGTCTTGAAGTTTTGAAAGTGTTTTCAAACTCAAAATAATAAAAGAAATTGAAAGTAGAAACTTCATTTGAAGACTCTAAAACTTGATCATTATTCATTTTATAAGGGAAAACATTTTCATAAAACTTGACATCTCTAGAATATATGATCCCTCTATTTTCAAGACCAAAAAGTTTATAAGCCTTTTTCCACTAGCATAACCAAGTAAAATACATTTCTCAGATTTTTCAGAAAACTTATCACTTGTTTTCAAAACAGTAGCATAACACAAACACTCAAAACTTCTTAAGTGAGAAATGTTAGGTTCTCTACCATACATAAGACAGAAGGGAGTTTTACCATTTAAAACAGAGGAAGGAAGCCTGTTAATCAAATAAGCAGCAGTTAAAACACATTCAGGCCAAAACACAAGAGGAATCCCCCCCTGAAACATAAGGCTTCTTGCAATATTAAGCAAATGCCTATGTTTCCTTTCAGCAGTACCATTATGTTGTGGAGTATATGCACAAGTAGTTTGATGAATAATTCCCATAGTATTAAAAAAAATCACCCATATTTTTATTCACAAACTCAGTACCATTATCAGACTTCACAGTCTTAATCTTCTTATTAAACTGAGTTAAAACCAGATTATAAAAGGTCACAAACATTTGAAAAACTTCATCTTTAGTTTTAAGCATATACACCCACACAGATCTACTAAAGTCATCAACTATGGTAAAAAATATCTAAATCCATCTCTGCTAACCACTTTATAAGGCCCCCAAACATCAAGATGAACAAGTTCACCAAAATACTTAGATTTATGCTCACTCAGAGGAAAAGACTCTCTAATTTGCTTACCCTTATGACAAACATCACAAGGTAAATCATTATTAACATGTTTTAGTTCCAAAGAATTCTTTAACAATTGTAAAACCTGGTTAGCAGGATGACCCAACCTTTTATGCCAACCATCTTTAGACACAAAACATGTAAAATACTCACAATTGCTAACAGCAGGAACATTATCAGCTTTATCAAACAAATATAGACCAGCAAATTCACTACCAGTCCCCAAGACAGTTCCTTGTTTCAATTCCTGAATATAACATTTAGATTCATCAAAACTAACTCTAAGTTTACTATCTTTAATTAACTTGTTAACAGATAACAAACTAACACAATACTCAGGAACAACCAAAACATCAAACAAAATCACACCATTATTAAGTTTCAAGTTCCCAACATGAGTGATCTTAGCCAATGTACCATTAGGGTGACCAACAGTAAGTTTTAAATCAGAAACATCAACAACATTAAACATATTTTCTGTATTATTAGTCATATGTTGATTGGCACCATAATCAATAATCAAAAAAAAGTGATAACTCACCCCATCAATTTTAACAGTAGCACAATAAAACTTATAAAAATGCTGATTAAAAAACACATTACAATTAAAAAAGGAACAATTTCTAATACCTGCCACATTGGCCTGAACCCATGAAGAAGAACCACTATCATTGAGCAGACTCATTAACTTGAGCATCTGCTCATTACTCAAAGAAAACATATTACTGTTATCCTTATTAAACTCCACATTGTTACTTTTGGTGTTATTAAAAACATTTGCAGGTTTCAAGTTAGGATTCTTTTTAAATCCTGGAGGATAACCAATAATCTCAAAACATCTTTCAATAGTATGGCCTTTTAACCCACAATGCTTACACAACAAAGAATTATAATTTCCTTTACTACCACCACTATTCCCACTAGACCTATTGCCATTACCAGTATTACCACTAGACCAATTACCAATTTTATTCTTATCATCAACAGTCTTAGTCACAAAAGCAGACACTTGAGGTTTTTCAATTTTAACAGAACTAGAAGGAATCCCTCTATGAGATTCTTCTCTAGAAATAACAAGAAAAGCATCCTTAACTTCAGGAAGGACTTCCCTAGTCAGGATGCTACTTCTTATAGATTGATAAACATCATCAAGACCCATAAGAAACTGCATCAATTTTAACAACTTTCTATGATCGGCAATTTCTATTCCAGTATCACAAGTACAATCAGGAACTTTAGTTAAAATATCAAACTCTCTCCAATAAGAATTCAACTTATAATAATACTTAGAAATAGGCAAACCACCTTGCTTAAAAGAGTTAATTTTCTGAAGCAAATTAAACACAATAGAACCATGAATCCTATCATATGTTTCTTTAAGTTCAGCCCAAACATTAGCAACATTATCAGAAAAAACATGACCAAGATACACATCTTGAGTCAAAGAACCAAGCAGCCAATTAAGAACAACAACATTACATTTATCCCATTGAGAAAGAAACAGAGGACTAGCAAGATAAGTATCTCTAACACAAGCACCATCAACAAAACCAAACTTACCCTTAATTTGTAAAGCAAGTTTCATGGCACAAGCCCATATTCTATAATTTTCCACACCAGACAGTTTAACAGAAACAATAGATGCACAATTAGAATCACCAGGATGCAAATGAAGATGATTACTCTGATCCAAAGAATTAATAAGAATAGCCATCAAGAACAAACAATAACAAGAAACAAGGAAAAAACAAAACCAACCAATCAAGAACAGAAACAACCAACTACCAAACCAAGAAACAGAAATAACAGCTAAACCAACTACCAAACCAAGAAACAGAAATAACAGCTAAACCAACTACCAAACCAAGAAACAGAAATAACAGCTAAACCTAATCAAACAAGAAATAACCAACTAAAAAAACAAATATAAACTCACACCCAAGCTCCTCAAAACTTAACCAGCGAGAATGGGACTGACTAGAGCAGGTATCCAAACCACTCAAATGGTGGTAGGTCAAGATGTTAATCGGCCTGTTTGCTCCCCGTTGACCAAGTAAGATTCACTTAAGAGAATAAGAAGACTTACAGAGCGAAAAAGCAGCGGAATATACCAAGATCAACAAGAAAGATCCCAAAAAACCCCACAGATCAACCAGATCAAGAAACCCTAAGATTAAAAAATTAGGGTTTCTTCAAATTGACCCTCAGAATCGATCAAAAACCACGTTAATCAACGATTAACAACTCAAGAACCACCAATTAACCAAAAACCCCAAAAAAATAGGGTTTCAAGATAAAACCCTAATAATCACCAGCAACACCAATCGAGCCTCAAGAGTTAACCTAGGGCTCTAATACCATGTAAAAATAATATCAAAACCAACAAGATTGATCTAATCACTCAACAAACCACCCCTTAGTGATTACTTTTATTATAACAATATACACAAGTAGATGAGTCCCCAACACAGATGCTCACCAAACGAATACAAACAGAAATGATGATAGTCCCCACCAGGTGGATCCTATCTATTCTAAACAATCACTCACACTACAAACACCCTAACCAAACTATAGATAATAGATCAAGAAGATCTAAACCAAAAACTACATGAAACCAATAAGTCATAACCGAACGATTAAGAGAGATTTGATCTTTGTGTATGAAATGGAATGAATGAATAAACGATCCAGTCAACACTTCCAGCTATATACTCGTCTTAATGATGAGTTGCACTTAAGTCCCTGCATAAATAAAGAATGTACAAAACAAGAAAGTATAATAAAAAATAATTGCATAATAACCCTCAAACTTTACAAGCTTGCTAGAAAAGTATAAGACTTTTAACAATTATAACAAAATATCAACATGATACCTTGTAACTCAAAATGATACAAGAAACAACAAACTTTTAAGTGATACCTTGTAACTCGAAATGATACAAAAAAAAACAGCAAACTTTTAAGTGTTATATACCTTTTGTTCTGGTCTATCGATTGTCCTGCATAACTTCATCCCTAATGCCTACACAAATTTGGATCAAGATAATAACTTTAAACTCATAAGTAATATAATAATACTAGATTTATCTTGAAACTGCATATACCTATCATAAAATTTGACGAAGCGATCAAGATGACCAACACGAAGCATTACTTGACAATGAGGTTCAGGAGTGCCATGCCTTTCGGTGAGCTCAAAAAGGTAGCCATCAGGGTCTTCAGCAAATGCCATTACACTCTCGACCCATCATTAGCTAGACCTGGCCCCCTTGTGATGATTCCACCTTTAGCCATAGTATGTTCAGCAAGTTTATAAACCTACCAAACGGAAGAAAATTTAGCACAACAAGTAAGGAAACACATACATCAGCAGTAGAAATTTCAAAATGCCTAAATACTTCAACTATATCATTTTTTTAATTTTTATTTTGGTAACCGTGATTTCTGACTCATTGGCCGACTGATTCACGGGGTTTGAGCCCACCGCCACACAGACTCAAACCAGGTAAAGCCCTCCATTTTCAGGAGGTTGGCGTGGCCACTTCAAGGTTGTTTGCACATAGCGGGAATTGAACCCCTTCCATAATCTGTGCATTGACGTAAACCAAAAAGATGATATTAATAAAAATCATTAGCCCAAAACACGAAGAAAAAACCAATGATGGATTTAGAAACATACTGTGTGTAACCTCAACATCGAAGACAGATCCTTCGGGGCCGTATCCACGAAAAGCATGCAAGTACTTATCAATTGGTACATCCCTTTGCCTCAGAAATTTCATCCCCAATGCTTGTGTATAAAACCTGATATGACCAAAGTCAAAACAAATGAATATATAAAATACGAATACTGCGTGACATACTGGTGGCTGAGATTGGTAATGTACTTAATCTGCTTGGAAGATCACCAACACGATAGACTCCTTTTATCTTTTTTGTGGGAATTCTAAAACCTCAGCACTCAGCCACTTGGGTCAGTCATACTGTATAATGTTTGATTTGCGCTTAACCAGATGATGTATTTACGATGCAGTCATCTTTATACTCAGAACATTTGTTAAGCAGGATAAATTTTATGTGAAGTTGTGTACCATTGTCATTTGTTCGATTTCAACCTGAAAATTTATTGAGCCCACAACTAAGATCTAAATTAAAGGTTTGTTTTTATTTTGAAAGGCTTAATCAGGGGCTTGTTAAATAGCTTATAATGCAATTACAAGTCTCTTTCTTCGAAACTTGTAACTAAATGGTTCTCAAAATGCATGGTTTATCTAAATGTCCCATTAGACCATTACCATGGTCGAAATTTTGAATCGACTGTGAGAATTAGAATAGACCAAAACTCAAAACCAGTTTACTGTATTTTGGACCTCTAAACTTCTAAAGAATTTGCTAGCAATTCACAACTGGTTCCAGGAATTTGCTGCATTATTTTGTGTTCTTTGTTGCTAACCAATGATAGCAGTTCACTAGGTGAGCATTTTGTACATAAATACTGTTATCTCGAATCTTAGGACGCGTTTGGTTTAAAGGTGTGGGGGCCTTTTAAATCATAGAAATTAGAAAACATGCGTTTGGTTCGTAAATTTTTTTCTGACAACATCTTTGGAATAATAGATTCCATACCTCACATGAGTGGTACCTTTCAACTAAATCAGCCAATGAGATTTTTGTTCTTGTTTTATCAATTGTTTTCAACCATTCATTTATTTATTTTTTATTCTATACAACTTTTAATATAATTTTTTATATTTTAAAACAAATATATAATATAAATAATTTTTGTTTTCTCTCCCCTACTTTTCTTTCATATCATTCCTAAATCTAAATTTGATTCTAACCCCACTATAAACCAAACGGGCCCTCATATTTTGTACATCAATACCTTTTGTTCTGGTCTATCAATGGTCCTGCATAACTTCATCCCCAAAAAATTGATTACATGTATTTATACGAAGGTGTAGATTAGCAAACACCCTCATCATCTCATCATGTGTGTCTTCTGATCTCGCACAAGCTTTTATCCACCGCATAAAGAATAGTTTCGGCAACTCATTATGGTAGGCTAATGTATTTTCGCACAAGCTTTTATACGATGGTTTAAACTATTTTCTTTTTTAGATTCAAAGTCCTTGTGTTTTGGTTTAAGTTTAAACTATTAGCTCTTTATGCTAGGCTAATGATATTTACGCGAATACAACTTATGTGTACGCGGAAAAATTGATTGGAAAGACAGCTACAGCCCTTATGATATAATGGCTACATGTAGAATGATGGGTGGTCGAGGATTTGCAACTCGACTCATCGAGACATCCTGTTTTCCTAGGCGTCGTCTACTTGAGACTAAATTTGCATGCTCCACCACATCATCGCTACTAGACCCGCACACGAGTCCATGTCTCATCCAAATATGCTTTTTGCTTGGAATTTTACTTTTCGTTCTTTTGAACCAGTTCTCCTGCCACCAAGATCACGAGCATCTATTGACATACGATGATGCTCATAGCATTCAAGTTCCTTTGAAATTGTGTTTATTTCATACCCATCCAAAAGGGATTTTTCGACGTGTCGGCCAGTACCTAAAAACGAACTGTTAATACATGATGGTGCCCATGAGTTTCCTTTTGTTGTTGTTTTTTCATTGCTTCAAGCTTATACCTAGAAGGCCTGGGCGTGTGATTTGTTTTCTTTCGAAATTGTGGTCGAGCAATGATCCTTGTTCGTACCATGCCCATGTCGTTGCCCTTTTAATTGCGAACTGGTCCATTTTGTCCTTTCGAGACGTACTTTTTATAAAAACAGAATTTTGATTAGAATATTTATAGGATTTTCTAAGGTTTGATTCTACTACTAAGTCGTTGTTTGGGACGTGGAATTTAATAGCAGCATGTCGTTGGATTTTAAGGCCAGTTTTCTCAACAACTCATGGGTTGTGTTGGCCTTTGCGTTACCACGATTACACACACACGTACGTGTTGCTTTCATCCATTTCAAAATCAAGACAATTAATAATTTGTTTTCTTTATAAATGTTAAAACTTAGAGCACATAATCACACCATTACATCAAAAAACATCTCGTCACGTCAGCTTTTTCCCTTCTACATACACACCACATCTACATAAAAAACAACCATCTTATCCAATGTTTTAAAACCCGGGTCTTAGATTGACCCGGTCGAGTCGCCGGGTCCGGGTCAACCCAGGTCAACCCGGGTTAACTCGGTTTTCTAAAAAAAATATTTTTTTTTATATTTTTAATAATTAACAAAATTATACTTAGAAAAACTAAAAAACTTACGTATATTAAAAATATAAATTGTTTACCAACCAATATAATATGTAAAAATAAAATTTCGTCGCAAATGCGTAAATTTTAAAAAAAAATTCCAAAAAAACCCGAAAAATTCGAAACCCGGCTGGGTCTTGAGAACCGGGTTGACCCGGGTCACCCCAAACCCGCCGGGTTTCGAAAATATGAAACCCGGGTCAATATGACCCGTTTTTTCGGTCGGAACCGGTTCAACCGGTTGACCCGGCCGAGTCGACCCGGGTCTGAAAACATTTTTTCACTTTTTTTCAAAAACTACCCTAAACAATTAATTTATTCAAATCCTAATTTACTTTATTCATTCAAATTAAAAACATTACATTCTAAAAAAACATTCGGATAAAAAGAAACATTCGGCTAAAAAAACAATACGAAAATTAAAAATGGAAAACTAATCTTCACTTTCATCTTCACTTCGATCAAGTTTGTTTTTGATTTCTTCCTTTTTCTTATTGATCAAAGGAGTTTCCCTTTCGTCACAACCCCGAGTTGATGTCGTGAGAAATTTTAGTTGCTCCATCACAAGCCACTCATTGTCTTTGTTTACTGAGACTTGATATGCTTCTTGGGCGGCTTGCCTTTTGAGTCGAAATTCGGCGGTTAGAGCATCCCCAAATAGGTTCAACAATGTCTTATATTTGAGATTGCTTATTTGGTTATAACAGATGAGCATTTCGAGGGTGTTAAAGATTGTTTGTCAAAACTGTTATGTGAATAAGCAATTTTGAATGATAACACACTTGCTTAATCCTAACTGCTTATCCGATTATTTTATTCGTGCTATCTCTAATGAAAGTATATCTGTCTTTGCATATATAGAGAAAAGGCAGGCTGAATCCTCCCGCATCAGAGAGAAGTATCCTGATAGAGTACCTGTAAGACATTTCGTTTCCATAATATCATACCTTATGTTACATAACCCGTTGTCTTTAAACAGTCTCTTAAGTCAAGTTTTCCTTTTCAGGTGATCGTTGAGAGAGCTGAAAAAACCGACATTCCCGACATAGACAAAAAGAAGTATGTTTAATGTCCATCTTTGAAGTTTACCTATGTGTTGTGTTAGTTATTATGGTGTCAGATAGGAACACTAAATGTGTATATTCTTGAATTGCAGATATCTGGTACCGGCTGATTTGACTGTTGGTCAGTTCGTTTATGTTGTGCGTAAGAGGATCAAGCTTAGCGCTGAGAAGGCTATATTTGTTTTCGTTAAGAACATGCTACCACCAACTGGTGAGACCCAAATCTTTCCTTTACATTATCTCATCTGTGATTTTGCAATATCTCTTAGTCAAGTTTAGCCCGAGCTTGTGTGACTCATGTAAAATTCAGCAAGCCCAAGTTTTGCTCACGACTTACTGAGATATTGATCATCATTTTTCATCCTTATTCCTTGACTCATATCTTTTGTTGGCGCCTGGTTGTTAACAGCTGCTTTGATGTCTGCAATTTATGAGGAAAACAAGGATGAAGACGGTTTCCTCTACATGAGCTACAGCGGTGAAAACACGTTTGGGTCTCTAGAAATGCAGTAGGGTCAATATATCACTAATGAAACTTGCAAATGTAAATTTCTGTTCATGCACAGTTACACGCTTCATTTTAATTCAAGTACATGATTACATTGTCACAACTTTTATAGTTTTATTATTCTCGTTTCATGTCATTTCGTGTTTGTCATGCTCAATCTTTTTTGTTGTGCTTCTGTAATGGACGTCTTTGTTCTTGACACCTTATTATCTTCTGCACACCTTAAGTTTAAATAACACTGATTTGTAAGCATATGAAAAATGAAAACTTAAGGAGAAATCATAGTTAAAGAGGCTTATCAGTCTATACGGTATTGGTTGAAGTTCAGCAGACGAAAGGATTGACGAGTCAGATCACTGAGCCCAAAGGGTTTCATAGGAATTTGTATCCTCTCCTAAGTGAGCATTTTAAGATTATTTGTAGAATGCTATTGTGGATCTTTAATATGATTCCGTACGCTCTATCAAATTTTGTTTGTATGCACTTGGATAGACATCGTAAAAAGATCAAAGTGTAGTGAAAATTACTTAAACCCCGTCTGCAAGTTACATGGTTAAAGTACTTGCACCGAAGATTACCATCAAAACATTATTGTTATGAAAGTTACTTATATAAGCGTCACAACGGTGCTTAAATTATGATCACGATTAACGAGCACACATAAACCGACCCATTTTGCATGTGTATTGCAGAACCATTATCTGCTATGGATCGTGACCCTATTGGTAGCAGTGGTACAAAGGTCCGAGTTGCCTACAACTCACTACTATCCAGCGCCAATATCTTTATAGTTTTATTCTTAAATACATTATGATACATTTGGAATTCTGTACAGGTTTACCGGGGACATCAGCTTAAGTTTGAATTTGTTATAACTCGAATTTAATGAGTTCTGTTATAAAAAGGTCGCAATATTACAAGCACTTGAGCAATGTGAGATTATGCTGAACAAGTTGGGCAATGTGAAAGTTAGCACCGAATACACTGCAAAGTGCAGCTCAATAACCATATCTGATGCGATTCAATCGGTCCGATTAATATTAATCAAGTAAAAAAATAAATAACAAAAGAAAACAAATTGGATAGTGCCTGCTTCGAGATACAGGATTCTCCCTAAACCAAAACCTTGGACAAATAATTCGATACCTCTCTTTATTCCTACGATCCTATAAATAAGAATCCATAACTTAAAGAACAAGAAACAATAATAAAAAGAACCTCCAGCCCATCAACTATTCAATAATTGCTCAGAACCCCCTGGTTTTATGACGTCTTTGATATTTCTTTTCAAATCTTTTATCCTGTACTTGGTTCGTATCAGTACCCGCCTCCCAAAGAACCACCTTGTCCTCAAGGTGAAAATCTGGAAACTGATTCTGAATGTTACTCATTAGTTCCCAGGAAGCATCATGTTCAGGTAAGTTCTTCCAACGGATTAATAACTCTTTGCTGTCATCATTTGTGCCACTGTTTCTAACAGCAAGAACATCTTCTGGTTGAAGCAGTACTTCCATCTCTTCTGTCAGTCCATCAGGTAGATCATTCTTTTCCACGTTACTCCCAATGAATTTTTTCAATTGTGACACATGAAAAACAGAATGGATTGTTGCTGTCGAAGGTAATTTGAGCTTGTAAGCTACCTTCCCAATGCGTTCCAGTATTTCATATGGTCCATAATACCTTGGTGAAAGTTTATCATTGTTGCGTCGAACCACTGATTGTTGACGACGTGGTCGTAACTTGAGAAACACCTTGTCACCCACTTCGAATTGAACATCTCTTCTATGACCATCTGCTTTCTTCTTCATGTTGACCTGCACTTTTGACAAATGTTCTTTCAACTCTATCAAGACCTGATCCCTCTCTTCTAAATAACGATCCACCTCAAATATAGGCGTCGGCTGACTTCCATAACGTAAAAGAGGAGGTGGATCCCGACCATAGAGAATCTTGAAAGGTGTAGTATTTGCCGATGAATGAAACGATGTGTTATACCAATATTCAGCCCACGAGAGCCACTTGGACCATTTTTTTGGCTTCTCAGCAGTAAAGCACCTTAAATATGTCTCAATGCTCCTGTTGACAACCTCCGTTTGACCGTCTGTTTGCGGATGATACGCAGTGCTATACTTCAGATTAGTACCTTGTAACCGAAATAATTCTTTCCAGAAATGGCTTAGAAATATCTTATCTCGGTCCGACACAATAGCAATAGGAATCCCGTGTAATCGTACTATTTCCCTTAGAAACGCAGCAGCTACTATGGAAGCCGTATATGGATGTCGAAGCGGGATAAAATGACTATATTTACTCAATCGGTCGACTACCACTAAAATGGAAGCAAATCCATCAGATTTTGGTAACCCCTCAATAAAGTCCATAGAGACTTCATCCCAAACCTTGTCTGGTAACGCCAAGGGCTGTAATAAACCACCAGGAACCATATTGGAATATTTATTGCGTTGACAAATTTCACATTCAGAAACTAATTTAATCACATCCTGCTTCATTCCAACCCAATATAACTCTGCGGCCATACGTTTGTAGGTTTTTAGGACACCTGCATGGCCTCCTATAGCCCCACCATGAAACTCATCAAAGATTCGAGGAATCCAATTTGAGGTTCTGGGCAACACAAGGCGTTTCTTGTAAAATAGTTTATTACCTTCTACAGTATATTCACCAATGTTGGCTTTTCCACTAATAATGTCTTCTTTAATCGAATTCAACTCTGAATCATTCTCCAATTCCTCAAGCATATCTTCCCAATTGGCAATCCTTGAAACGGACAGAACCAGACAGGTTGGAGTGTCACCTCGCCGAGATAAGGCATCAGCCGCCTTATTTTCGTTACCTGCTTTGTACTGGATATCAAAATCGTAACCCAACAACTTAGTAAGCCACTTTTGATATTCTTCTGATATGAGTCGTTGTTCGAGTAAGTATTTTAGGCTTCGTTGATCAGTTCGAACTATGAATCTTCTTCCTAGTAAATAAGGTCGCCACTTTTGGATTGCTAACACAATTGCCATAAGCTCTCGTTCATAAACAGACTTCATTCTAGCTCGCGTTCCCAATGTTTGACTGTAATAGGCGATTAGCCTTCCTTCCTGCATTAGCACCGCTCCAATCCCATAACCCGAGGCATCCGTTTCCACCACAAATTCTTTACTGAAATTCGGTAAAGCTAGGACCGGTACTGAAGACATCGCCAATTTCAAAGCGTTGAACGCGTTAGTTGCCTCTTCGTTCCAATTAAAGTTGTCCTTTTTTAGTTGTTGAGTTAGTGCCCATGCAATTTCTCCGTAGCCATGCACAAACTTACGATAATACCCGGTCAAACCAAGGAAACCCCTTAATTCTTTCAGATTTTTCGGTATCGGCCATTCTTGCATAGCCGAAATTTTTGAGGGGTCCGCTGATACACCGTCTCTTGATACAACATGACCTAGATACTCAATTGTTGGTTGAGCAAATACACACTTCTTCTTATTTGCATACAACCCATGTTCTCTCAAGCAAGAAAATATAGTCAGCAGGTGTTCCTTATGCTCTTCCATCGTTTTACTATAAACCAAAATATCATCGAAAAAGACTAAAACGAATTTACGCAAGTATGGACGAAATACCTTATTCATCAGTGATTGGAAGGTAGCTGGAGCATTAGTCAACCCAAACGGCATTACTAAAAATTCGTAGTGCCCTTCATGAGTTCTAAACGCCGTTTTTGAGACATCTTCTTTTTTCATTCGAATTTGATGATAACCCGACTTCAAGTCCAGCTTTGAGAACACCATTGCTCCGTGTAGCTCATCCAATAATTCATCAATAACGGGAATTGGAAATTTGTCTAAAACAGTAGCTTTGTTCAAAGCGCGATAATCAATACAAAAACGCCAACTTCCATCTTTCTTTTTAACCAATAACACCGGACTTGAAAATGGACTTGAACTTGGTTGAATAACTCCTGCTTGAAGCATTTCACTTACCAATCGTTCGATCTCATCTTTTTGAGCATGTGGGTATCGATAAGGACGGACACTTATAGGTGGTGTACCCTCTTTAAGTACAATGGAGTGTTCATGATCCCGTTGAGGAGGCAACCCGTTTGGCATGTGAAAAATCTCGTCAAAATCAGTCAACAAGTTCATAATTATTTCACAAGGGTCCTGTGCAATCAATTTCCCTTCTTCCAGTTGCTTCATCTCCACAAGAAAACCAAAATTTTCGTATCTTAAACACCGTGCCATAGACTTAACCGAGACCAGCTTTCGACACAAACCAGGATCACCCTTGATGGCTACTCGCTTATTTCCATCCTTAAACACCATAGTCAAATTTTTCCAGTTAACCGTCATCTCTCCTAGAGTTTGTAACCATTTCATTCCAAGGATAGCATCAGTACTACCCAGCTCGAGCGGCAAGAAATCATCCACCACTTGTAATTCTGGTAAGGAGATATGAATTCCCTTACATATTCCATGGCTCCTTTCTACTTTTCCGTTTCCTAATATTACTCCAACCGAGTTACTGTCTGAAATGACCAATCCAGCCTTCTCTATCAAATGCCATGATACAAAGTTGTGGGTGGCCCCACAATCGATTAATATAACCACCTCAATACCTCCAATGTTCCCACGTATTTTCATGGTACGCGGGGAAGTGAGTCCAATCACCGAACTTAAAGATACCTCTACTGAATCAAGGTGTTCATGTTCAAAAGGTTCATCTTCCGGATACGCGTCTTCCTCGTCCACCCATAAAACTTGCAAGGATTTACTCTTACATTGATGTCCCGGCCCATATTTTTCATCGCACTTGAAACACAATCCTTTGGATCTTTTGTCTGCCATCTCGGATTCTGTCAATCTTTTGAATTGACTAGAACGCATTGTTGGCACACTAGAAACACTTCCTGTTTTGCGTTCTATTGGTGTTGTGGAAACCAAAGTTCGAGTCGAACCTGATCCAGTATTACGATTAGAATAGTTTGTTGCTGAATTAGTTCGATAAGAACTCCCACCTTGCGAAGCACTTCCAAAGAGCTTATTTTCTTCGATGGACACCGCCAGCTTCATGGCATGACTTAGGGCTTCTGGATTCAAGACACGAACAGCAGCACGAAGGTCTGGCTTAAGTCCCTTGATAAAAGTTCCTTCCAGAATCGTTTCAGGAACTCCCACCAACTGACCTGCTAGCTTTTCAAACAAAGCAACATATTCGCGGGCCGATCCATCTTGACTAATCGCCAAAAATTGCTCGTACAAACTGCCCTCTTGAGATTGTTGGAATCTGTCTAATAGTCGCCATTTAAAACTCTCCCAAGATTTAAACGGATTTCGTCCATCACTCCAACGGTACCAAGAAAGAGCCTGTCCTTCTAAACATAACTCAGCTGCCGTTAATTGATCCGCAGCCTCAATTCCTTGGATATGAAAATATCGTTCCATGCGATAAATCCACCCATAAGCATCTTCTCCTTCAAAAATAGGCATCTTTAACTTTCTCAATCTGTATTCGGCTCCGTATGAACGCATCCCGGTTACCGGCTGTGACCCGTCGTGTACTTGAAAATAATCCCCATGACCATTAGATCCTGTTCCAAACATCCTTCCTTCCGTGTTTCTAACCCCTTGCTGCTGTGGAATTCCATTTTTTTTTCCTGCTGCACTTGTTTCACCCACAAAAGGTGGGTATGGAATACCCAATTCATCATACTTAAGGTTAGAGACTGTTACCTTAGGTTGTTCCATAATCTTACTGGGATTTGCTGATTGGCTGGTTGAACCTTGCGCTTGATTGGTCAAGAACTGTATAGCTGTCAACAAGTCTGCAAGTTTTCCGTCCATAGCGTTAAGTCGTTCATCCACACCATTAAATCGTTCTTCCATGCCCTGGAATCGATTTTCAGCAACTTCTTGATACCCTTTAAGTTCTAATTCTACATCTGCGATCTTAGTCATTGCAAATTTTTTTTTTTTTTTTTTTTTTTTTTTTTTTTTTTTTTTTTTTTTTTTTTTTTTGATGCGGATGAATAGTAATCGAAGAACAGTAAGTAATCACCAGAATACGAACTGCTCTGATACCAACTGATGCGATTCAATCGGTCCGATTAATATTAATCAAGTAAAAAAATAAATAACAAAAGAAAACAAATTGGATAGTGCCTGCTTCGAGATACAGGATTCTCCCTAAACCAAAACCTTGGACAAATAATTCGATACCTCTCTTTATTCCTACGATCCTATAAATAAGAATCCATAACTTAAAGAACAAGAAACAATAATAAAAAGAACCTCCAGCCCATCAACTATTCAATAATTGCTCAGAACCCCCTGGTTTTATGACGTCTTTGATATTTCTTTTCAAATCTTTTATCCTGTACTTGGTTCGTATCAATATCCTACTCCTTCCGACTCAAATAAGGAGTCCATCAGCAGTTATGTTATTTTCCAAACAGATTGTAGCGTTGGACGGCATACAATGAAACTGGAAAATGTAAATTCATTATGTCCATACACAGTTACAGGCTTCAGTTTAATTCAAGTACATTTTTTATATCATCTTCCTATTTCCGTGTTTGTCGTGCTCAACCTTTCTTGTTGTTATGGTTCTGTAATGGACGTCTTTGCTCTTGATACCTTATCATCTTCTGAGTTCTGATGCATTAGTTAAATATGTTGAACGCACATATTCAAGTTTAAATAAAAGATAAAGAACATTGATTTGTAATCATATGAAAAACTAAAACTTAATGATTTCCAAATGACATATAATTTTCGGATGATACCAGAAAGAACATTACTAAGAATGGAAAGAGTCAAGCCTTGACTCGGCATACCTGGTACTTGACACACCATGGTCCACCAACACGTAAACAAATCGATGTCTGCAATTTGCTATATTCAAAACCAACATGCACACTCTAACATGTTGACAACATTGTTTTGTGGAATCTTTTGAAAGATTCAAAAGCTTGTTAAAACCTACCTCAAATTTAACCCGAAAAAAGCTATATGCAGCATTCTTACTGTGTTTGCAGCTATTAATATCTTGAAATTTGGTACAAAGTGGATGGCTTTGAAGGTTTTACCTGTGTGGGCAGGTGCCAATCAGTCTCATTCTCAATCGGGTGCCTCATGTTTTGTTCAAAACAAGAGAAAAGTTCATATTTTTAGCAGTTGTAGAGTTAAGCTTGCTAAATGTGAGATTTTGGGAGATAACAATGTTGAAAATAAGAGGCTTATCGGTCTATATGGTACGGGTTCAAGTTCAAGAGACGAAATAATCGACAAGTCCCAGATCACTGAGCTCGAGCGGTTTCATAGAGATTTGTATTCTCTCCCAAGTGAGCATTTTAAGATTGTTTGTAGAATGTTTTTGTGGATCTTTAATATGATCTTTAATATGATTTCAAAGTGTTGTGAAAATTACTTAAACCGCATCTGTAATTTACGAGGTTAAAGTACTTAGACCGAAGATTCGATGTGATAAAAATTACTAATATTAGCATCACCTTGGTGCTTAAACTATTATCATGAGCACACATAAATCGACCATTTTGCAATATTGCAGGACCATTATCTGCTATGGATCGTGACCCTATTGGTAGCAATGGTACAAAGGTCCGAGTTGCCTACCAGGTAACATAAACTCATTCTACGCCAACATCTTTATTTTTTTCTTCGTAACTCGCATACATGCTGCATTTGGGATTCTGTAGGGTTTACCGGGGACATATAGTGAGATTGCAGCCCGTAAAGCATACCCAATCTGCAAAACAGTTCCATGTGATCAGATTGAATCTGTATTCAAGGTAATTATTTCTTAGGTCTTTACGTTTTTACTCGAAGTGCTTAATAACTTATATCTTGTATTCTTATCTGCAGGCCGTTGAATTGTGGTTAGTGGACAAAGGAGTACTTCCGATAGAGAATTCTGTAGGTGGAAGTATTCATCAAAATTATGATTTATTACTTCGTCACAGGCTGCACATTGTTGGTGAAGTTGAGTTGGTTGTTAATCATTACCTCTTAGGATTACCTGGAGTAAGAAAAGAGGAACTAACACATGTTTTAAGCGACCCTCAGGTTACGTTTGAAGTTTATTACAGTATGTTCTTATAGATGAAACTAACTTGAGTTAATAAGTTTTGTTATAAAAGTTTCACAATATTACAGGCACTTGAGCAATGTGAGATCATGTTGAACAAGTTGGGCGTTGTGAAAGTTAGCACCGAAGACACTGCTGGTGCAGCTCAGGTACCATATCGTACTCCCTCCAACTCAAATAAGGAGTCCATCAGTTTGTCTAGATGCAGGAGACACATAAAGGTATAAAAAGGGATTTTTTTTAAACAGATTGTAGCATTGGACGGCATACGAGAGATTGGAGCTATTGCAAGTTTGCAAGCGGCAGAAATATATGGTCTTGACATTTTAGCAGAAACTATCCAGGTTTGATGTTAGTATTAAGCGTTTCACTATTAGTCAACTATCTTTGTGCTCATAATTCGTAATGAAGCGTATATTTGTTGCTGGCACCAGGATGATTCAGATAACGTTACTCGCTTTCTAATACTGGCGAGGGAACCTATAATCCCTAGGATCGACAAACCCCATAAGGTAAAGACTGCTACTCTATTTTCTAATCATCTTCTTCAAGTGTTTTCCGACATTTTGACCTTTTAAATTGTTTTTCAAGACAAGCATCGTCTTTAATTTAAAAGAAGGTCCTGGAGTTCTATTCAAAGCATTGGCCGTTTTTGCTCACAGGGACATCAACTTATCAAAAGTAATCTCTCGTTTTGGTCATCCTTTATTAATCGGCGAGTTTCTTAGTTCAAATAAACCATTTGTAAGCATCTTGACTTCCTGTACTGATTTCAGATCGACAGCAGGCCACAAAGAAATCGTCCACTCAGGATTGTTGACAACAGTAACAAGGGGAGACGCGTGTGAGTGTTACATTAAACATAGCGATTCTGCATGAGTACATATATGCTAAAGTTGTTAAAAGATTTTTGTAATGATACAGGTACTTCGACCACCTTTTTTACATCGACTTTGAAGCTTCAATGGCAGATCCTCGTGCCCAACTTGCTCTCACTCATCTAAAGGTAAGTCATTTTAAGTGCCTCAAATATCCGGTATCCATATGGCGTTAGTGTAATAATGCTTTCAGTTCCGAAATTGAGATACTCTCGTCGAGTCTGACAACAAATTTTGGCATTAAAAGTAAATTTCTATACACGATTGGCGGAAAAAAATGTTAATTTGGTCCCAAAAGTCAATGTAGACTTGCAGAAAACTTTTACTTCTTTATAAACATGAAAAAACAAGATTAAATGGACACAAATGTGACTTGCTTATATAATTTATTGCAGGAATTTGCTACGTTTCTTCGCATTCTCGGTTGCTATCCAATGAATACGGTTTCATAGATGTGCAGTTTCTGTACATCCAATATGATTGCAAATCGGATGACCCAGTTTCGTTTATTTTCTCTTGTGTAACATATCAAAGAACAACATTTTGTGATCGCAAAATGGAAAATGTTATAATGATTACGTTCAGAGCTACATGATACCATAACCTTCGACAAAGTTACTCTTACACAGCCATCTGCACGACTTTTGCGTCCACGCATCAGTACAATTTTAATAAATGAAGTACAACTAATCTACGTATTAAAATTACTGAATCCGGCTTAAACAATAGAAAATAAACCGAAGGCGTACAAAACCAAACATAACACACAAAACATAACATGGCAAAGGTCTAGGTTTTTCATCGGCTAGTCACAAAGATAAGAAAATAAAAGTTTAATGTTAATCTTGAATTCCTTATTTTCATGGAATTGCATATCAGAAAACACCAGAAAATTTGCAGACGGAATAACCTTAACTCCGAGTTTTTTTTTTTCACCAATGATTGTTTTACTAATCTCGCATTAGTTGGAATAACCTTAGGAGTCTGTGTCTTTCAAAAGTGAATTTAGATGAAGATTTGATTCAGAATATATTGACCGGAAGCCCTTGTATGGAAACTTTGATTTTGACACATTGCTATGGATTCAGGATGTTTGATATTACTTCAAAGAGTGTCAAAAAATTTGTGAATGGATACGCGGTTTGTAGATTTGAACCTGAGGAATATGCACATATTATCGAAATCAAAGCTCCTTATATTTCCTCACTGACAATCGGAGATTACTTGTTCTTGTCGAAGCTTGTCTTGCTAAATGTGTCTTCTTTAGTCAAAGCTAACTTAGATTGGGAAATATGTGTATTTCCAGATAAACAAGCGAAGGAGGAAGAAATGCTTAAAGAGCTAGACATTGGGAAATTATTCATTATTTGGTTTGGTACTACTTTTGATTATTTGGTTTGGTACTTCACTTTCAATAGCATCCCAAATCCGTTTCCATAGTGACTCTACTGGATGCTCATCATCTTGTTTTCGTATTGCTTTACCAGCTATCATATCTTCTAAAAGATCAGAACTTTCATCTAGCAGTTTTGTAAGTGCCTCTGGAAGTTTCATAACGACACGCGAACAGTACACCTTCCATTTGGCGTAACTCTTTCAATATGATGTGAACTCCCGGTTAAAGTTTTGAACCTATCAAACGGATTTAACGTCTCCCCTTCAATGGTTTCCCTAAACGACACAAGAGGTGGTGATACTACCAAATCTACTTTTGCAAACCTGTCCTTTAAATCCTTAATACATCTTTCTAAATGAACTTCACCTGCAGCACCAAGCACGTGTTTACCTGTAGCAGAAACACTAACCTCAACAAACGGGTCTGCGCGGTTTAGAATGCGTAATCCTTTAATAAGAGCAGCCATGTCAGAAGGATCAGACGGCTCGATAGCTACTTTTAGAGTCGGTGAAAACTGAAATGTCATACTTGAAAAAGGCCAACAGTTTTTAGTTGATGTAAGAGTCGCGCTTTTTAGAATATGTTGACCTAAACCTCTAATAGCAACGATATTACCAGCACGAGCAGTAGCTACTGGTTTTAAACCTTGACCCATCATCAAATACAACGCATGCAATTCAACTTCTTGAATATGATTTTGAACCAACTCACCCGCTTTTAGAGGATCATATAATGCTGATAACACATAAACCTTCTGACCCGCATGAAGAACACCACTAAAAACCCTCGCAAATGCTAAAAAACACTCATCCGAATCATCATTTCCCCCTTCATCGGGATAACTATTTACGTCTTGTTGAGGTAACATTTTAATAGGAACTGCGTATATTTTAGAAACAAAAGCAACACATGGAGCTTCTGGTCTAGAATCACAAGCCTCGACAGATTTCCTCACAAGCTCGGCCTCCGCAATCACATCAGACTTACCGACATCACTATCTAAAACTTCTCATTTGGGTAAAAGTCGTGTTATACGAAACGACTGTGCAGTTACAGGGTCGGGCATATGATTAACCACCATAGACAAAATAGCATCTGATAACGGAAGCCATCTACTCATAACCGACTGAAGAACAAATTTCGGATCTTTAGTCTGCAGCTCACGAGGAGGAACAGACAAATTAAACGTTTTAATCAACTTTTCCAAAATCCCTTTATCACCATTTGTATCCAAGGCCGCTTCGTATACCTGCCATAATGGCTCAAGCACAAACTGCACAAACATAGGCCTCGCCTTACTCCCAGGCGCCAACCCTTCCTTACCCACAATCATCTTAGTCTTGGGAATAAAGTACCAGGGACCCCACAAAGCCTTCTGCAAAGAGCCCACGGTCGCTCCAAGTTTACTTGCATAAAACTCGGCAAACTTACATGTCCCAAACCCCCAGCCACCCAATGCGCAAGTAAACACCACATTCCCTTTTTGTGGCTGAAACGTATCCTCCTCGTCATCATCTTTAATAAACTCAATCCCTTCGTCTCCTCCCATATCCCGTGTCCCCGCTTGAATAAGAGAATCAACATCCGACAAATACTTCTCACTCTTAAACGCACTAAGAATCCCATTAACCTCACGAACAATCCTCAACAACCTAGCATACGCTTCTAACGGAGTCAGCTTGAGTTCCAATATGAGCCTATCAATCTTATTCAAAACCAAACAAGGAGTAACCTTCTCAATCCATGCCTGCCTCAAAACAGCGTGCGTTTGTATATGAACACCCTTAACAACATCAACTAAAACCAACCCGCAATCACTTAACCTGCTAGCAGTACTAACTTCACTACAAAAGTCCATATGACCCGGGGAATCAATCAAATTAATAAAATGCTGGTTAAACTTAAGGGCGATTGAGGAACTTTTCATGGTGATAGCACGACGTTGCTCCTCGTCCAAAAAGTCCATGTACCTTGCACGACCAGCTTGTTTAGAATGTAAAACACCACCACCATATGCATATGATGCTATTAAATGGTCTGCTAAAGTTGTCTTTCCATGATCCACGTGGGCTAATATGCATATGTTTCGTATATTATGGCAGTCGTCGTATGTATCATCCATCGAATGAACGGCAACGTACGATGATAAAATAGGGTTTCGATTGGGACTTATGGGTACTTATAGTCGTGTTTTGGTTCTACAATGCATGCTAAAAACAATTCTATCACTATATTCCTAATTCTATCACGCCGCCATTATTTCTTGCTCGACCACGTTAGGCTAAAGCCCGAGCCTGGGCTTAGCCTGGCCTGGAAAAAGCCCGAAAAAGCCCGGTCTAAAAAAGCCTGGAAATATATGGCATATTTTACGTTTTTTAAGGATATATACGCAATTACTTTGTAAACATGAAAAAAAAACAAGATTAAATGGACACAAATGTGACTTTACTTATAACTGATTGCAGGCATTTTCTGTGTTTTTTTGCATTCTCGGTTGCTATCCAATGAATACCGATACATAGATTATAGATGAGCAGTTTCTGTACATCCTATACGATATCAATTCGGATGATCCAGTTTTGTGTATTTTCTCTTTTGTAAACAACATTTTGTGATCGGAGAATGCAAAATATCATAATGATTACGTTCAGAGCTACATGATACCATAACCTTCGCGTCCACGCATCAGTACAGTTTTGTAAAAATGATACCAAAACCAGCAAGATCAATCTAATCACTCAACCAACCACCCCTTTAGTGATTACTTTTATTATAACAATAAACACAAGTAGATGAGTCCCTAACACAGGTGCTCACCAAACGAATACAAAAGAAACAATGATAGTCCCCACCAGGTGGATCCTATCAATCTAAACAACACTCACACTACAAATATCCTAACCAAACTATAGGTATTAGATCAAGATGATCTAAACCAGAAACTGCATGAAATCACCAAGTCGTAACTGAACGGTTGAGAGAGATAATCTTGTGTGTGTGTAAAATGGAACGAGTGAATGAGAATGAGTCAACGTCACCAGCTATATACAACTCCCAAACGAAAAGTTGCACTTAGGTCCCTGCATAAGTAAAAGATGTACAAAACAAGAAAGACGCAAATAATTTACATATAAGTCCCTGAACATACAAGCTTGCTAAAAAGTGTTATAACTTTTAACACCCTCCCTCAAGCTTGTAAGTCAAACAAGTTAACCATACCAAGCTTCTTGACCAAGAGAGCATGTTGAAATGAACCCAAAGCTTTAGTTAGAACATCAGCAATTTGATTCTTAGAATCCACTTTAACAGTTCTAATAAGTCCTGAACTTACCTTCTCTCTGACAAGATGCACATCAATATCAAAATGCTTAGTCTTCTCATGCATAACTGGATTAGCAGCAATTTGCATAGCAGACTTATTATCACAACACAAGCTTACAGGAAGCAAATTGGTTATACCAAAATCACTTAAAAGCTTGACAATCCACATAACTTCACAAGTAGCAGCTGCCATTGCTCTATACTCAGCTTCAGTTGAGGATTTAGACAAGGTAACTTGCTTCTTGCTTTTCTAGATTACAAGATTGCCATTAACATAAACACAATAACCAGATACTGATCTTCTGGTTATAGGCACTTAGCCCAATCAGAATCAGAGTAAGCAACAACCTTATAACCTTCAGTATTTTTGTTAAAACTAATACCATTTCCAGGTGCAAGTTTTAAGTACTTAAGCACTCTTAAACCAAAGTCAAAATGTGACTGTAAATGAGCATGCATATGTTGGCTTAAACAATGTACAACATAAGAAATATCAGGTCTAGTTAAAGTTAAATAGATTAACTTTCCAACAAGTTTTTGATAGTTGGTAATATTAATCAAATAACTATCACCATCAGATTCCTTATGAGCAAGTATAATATTTTCAGGCAAAGGTGTAACAACAAGTCTACAAGCCAACAACCCATACTCATTTAACAGTTCTAAACAATATTTTCTCTGACTTAAACACAAACCTTTTTTAGTTTTAAGAACTTCAATTCCCAGAAAATACTTAAGTTCTCCAAGATCTTTGATTTTAAACCTATTGTTTAAGAACTTTTTGAACTTATCAATCTCAACTTCAGAATTCCCAGTTAAAACAAGATCATCCACATAAACAAGCAAGAACAACTTAATCTTTCCATCTGTTTTAACATACAAAGAATGATCATTTTTAGACTGAATAAAACCAGCATCTAACAAAGTTTCAGTAAGCTCATTGTTCCATTGCCTAGGAGCTTGTTTAAGACCATATAAAGATTTTTTAAGCTTACAGACTTTGTTATCACCAGATTTAGAATATCCTGGTGGTAGAATCATATAGACTTCCTCTTTCAAATCACCATACAAAAAAGCATTATTAACATCCATCTGATAAAGATTCCATCCATTTTGCACAGACAAATCAATCAAACATCTAACAGTACTCATTTTAACCACACGACTAAAGGTCTCCTCATAGTCTATACCCTCCCTTTGGTTACAACCTTTAGCCACAAGTCTTGCCTTATATCTTTCAATTTCACCAGTTGAAAGATATTTTATTCTATAAACCCACTTAGACTTAATAGGCTTTCTACCACTAGGAAGGTCAACAAGATCCCAAGTACCATTTTCATATAAAGCTTGCATTTCAAGATTCATAGCATTGATCCAGTTTTGATCATCACAAACATCTTCATAACAAGAGGGTTCATAATTCTTATTAAGACTAGAAGTAAAACCAAAAGTCTTCATATCAAGCATAGCATGATTACAAAACTTATACAATCCATATCTTAATGAAGTATTAAGCACATAATCATTCAGCTTAGCAGGAAACTTAGTAACTCTTTTAGACTTCCTCTGTCCAACCTCCTCTGTCTCATCATTTAAAATTTTTTCAAGAACCTCATTGTTTAAACCAAAATTGCCCTTAGATCTGTCTGTTTCTCCTATGGGAGTTGCAGTTAATCTCCTACTGCTACTTGGTAAACTATTAACTAAGTCATTTCCAGCTTGATTAAAACCAACATCTGGTTGACTATCATTATTATTAGCTATATCCTTAGTAGCAGAATTACTACCTTCTCTACACAAAGGAGTATCCCCTTCCTCATCATCATTGGGTCTTAATGTTTTGAAAGTGTTTTCAGACTCAAAATAATCAAAAAAATTCAAAGTAGAAACTTCATTTGATGACTCTAAAATTTGATCATTATTCATTTTTTAAGGAAAAACATTTTCATAGAACTTAACATCTCTAGAATATATAATTCCTCTATTCTCAAGACCAAAAAGTTTATAAGCCTTTTTTCCACTAGCATAACCAAGTAAAATACACTTTTCAGACTTTTCAGAAAACTTATCATTAGTTTTTAAAACAGTTGCATAACACAAACACCCAAAACTTCTTAAATGAGAAAGGGTAGGTTCTCTACCATACACAAGACAGAAAGGAGATTTACCATTTAAAACAGAGGAAGGAAGCCTGTTAATCAAATAAGCAGCAGTTAAAACACATTCAGACCAAAACATAAGAGGAATCCCCCCCTGAAACATAAGGCTTCTTGCAACATTAAGCAAATGCCTATGTTTCCTTTTAGCAATACCATTCTGTTGTGGAGTATATGCACAAGTAGTCTGATGAACAATTCCCTTAGTACTAAAAAAATCATTCATATTTTTATTTACAAACTCAGTGCCATTATCAGACCTTACAATCTTAATTTTCTTATTAAACTGAGTTAAAACAAGATTATAAAAAATCACAAACATTTGAAAAACTTCATCTTTAGTTTTAAGCATATACACCCACACAGATCTACTAAAGTCATCAACAATAGTCAAAAAATATCTAAATCCATCTCTGCTAATCACTTTATAAGGCCCCCAAACATCAAGATGAACAAGTTCACCAAGACACTTAGATTTATGTTCACTTAAAGGAAAAGATTCTCTAATTTGCTTAGCCTTATGACAAACATCACAAGGCAAATCATTATTAACATTTTTCAATTCCAAAGAACCTTTTAATAGCTGTAAAACCTGATTAGCAGGATGACCCAACCTATTATGCCAAACATCTTTAGACACAAAACATGTAAAATACTCACAATTACTAACAGCAGAAACATTATCAGCTTTATCAAACAAACATAGACCAACAAATTCACTACCAGTCCCCAAGACAGTTCCTTGAATCAAATCCTGAATATAGCATTTAGATTCATCAAAAACAACTCTAAGCTTACTATCTTTAATCAACTTATTAACAGATAACAAACTAACACAATACTCAGGAACAACTAAAACATCAAATAAAACAACACCATTATTAAGTTTCAAATTTCCAACATGAGTAATCTTAGCTAATGTGCCATTAGGATGTCCAACAGTAATTTTTAAATCAGACACATCAACAAGATTAAACATATTTTCAGTGTTATTAGTCATATGTTGATTAGCACCAGAATCAACAATCCACCCAAAGTGATAACTCACCCCATCAGTTTTAACAGTAGCACAATAAAACTTATAAAAACATTGATTAAAAAACACATTGCAATTAAAAAAAGAACAATTTCCAATACCTGCCACATTGGCTTGAACTCTTGAAGAAGAACCATTGTCATTAAGCAGACTCATTAATTTGAGCATCTGCTCATTACTCAAAGAAAACATATTGTTGTTGTCTTTGTTAAACTCCACATTGTTACTCTTGTTGTTATTAAAAACATTTGCAGGTTTAAGATTAGGATTCTTTTTAAAACCTGGAGGATAACCAATAATCTCAAAACACCTTTCAATGGTATGACCCTTTAAACCACAATGTTTACACAACAAAGAATTATAATTTCCTTTGTTACCAGTATTATTCCCACTGGACTTATTACCATTACCAGTATTACCCCCAGACCAACTACCAACTTTATTCTTATCATCAATAGTCTTAGTCACAAAAGCAGAAACTTGAGTTTTTTCAATTTTAACAGAACTAGAAGGAATCCCTCTATGGGATTCTTCCCTAGAAACAACAAGAAAAGCATCTTTGACTTCAGGAAGGACTTCCCTAGTCAAAATGCTGCTTCTTATGGGTTGATAAACATCATCAAGACCCATAAGAAACTGCATTAGCTTAAGCAATTTTCTATGATCAGCAATTTCTAAACCAACCTCACAAGTACAATCAGGAACTTTAGTTAAAATATCAAACTCTCTCCAATAAGAATTAAGTTTATGATAATACTCAGAAACAGGCAAACCACCTTGTTTAAAAGAATTAATTTTCTGAAGCAAATTAAACACAATAGAACCATCAATCCTATCATAAGTTTCTTTAAGTTCAGCCCAAACACTAGCAGCATTATCAGAAAAGACATGACCAAGATACACATCTTGAGTTAAAGAACCAAGAATCCAATTAAGAACAACAGCATTACATTTATCCCATTGAGCAAGAAACACAGGACTAGCAAGATAAGTATCTCCAACACATCCACCATCAACAAAACCAAACTTACCCTTAATTTGCAAGGCAAGTTTCATGGCACTAGCCCATATTCTATAGTTTTCCACACCAGACAGTTTAACAGAAACAATAGAAGCACAATTAGAATCACCAGGATGCAAATGAAGAGGATTACTCTGATCTAAAGCATTAATAAGAATAGCCATCAAGAACAAACAAAACAACCACCAAAAACAAGAGCAGAAACAACCAATAAACAACAAGAAACAAAAAGACCAACAAAACAAACAAACTAACAAACTAACAAGAAACAGAAAACTAAACCAAACAACCAAAACAGAAAAACAAAAAACCAACTAAACTAAACAATTAAACGAAGCAACAATAAACAGAAAACAAGAACTCACACCTAAGCTTCTCAAAACTTAACCAACGAGAATGGGACTGACCAGAGCAGGTATCCAAACCACTCAAAAGGTGGTAGGTCAAGATGTTAATCAGCCTGTTTGCTCCCCGTTGACCAAGTAAGATCCACTTAAGAGAAAAGAAGACTTAAAGAGCGAAAAAGCAGCGGAATATACCAAGAACCAACAAGAATGATCCCAAGAACCCCACAGATCAACCAGATCAAGAAACCCTAAATAAGAAAAATTAGGGTTTCTTCAAATTGACCTTCAGAATCGATCAAAAACCACGTTAATCAATGATTAACAACTCAAGAACTGTCAAGAACCACCAATTAACCAAAAACCCCAAAAATTAGGGTTTGAAGATAAAACCCTAATAATCACCAGAAACACCAATCGAGCCTCAAGAATCAACCTAGGGCTCTGATACCATGTAAAAATGATACCAAAACCAGCAAGATCAATCTAATCACTCAACCAACCACCCCTTTAGTGATTACTTTTATTATAACAATAAACACAAGTAGATGAGTCCCTAACACAGGTGCTCACCAAACGAATACAAAAGAAACAATGATAGTCCCCACCAGGTGGATCCTATCAATCTAAACAACACTCCCACTACAAATATCCTAACCAAACTACATGTATTAGATCAAGATGATCTAAACCAGAAACTGCATGAAATCACCAAGTCGTAACTGAACGGTTGAGAGAGATAATCTTGTGTGTGTGTAAAATGGAACGAGTGAATGAGAATGAGTCAACGTCACCAGCTATATACAACTCCCAAACGAAAAGTTGCACTTAGGTCCCTGCATAAGTAAAAGATGTACAAAACAAGAAAGAAGCAAATAATTTACATATAAGTCCCTGAACATACAAGCTTGCTAAAAAGTGTTATAACTTTTAACAAGTTTTAATAATAAAGTACAACTAATCTATGTATTAAAATTACTGAATAAGATCGAAGGCATAAAAAACCAAACATAACGCAAAAAAAATATCAGAAAACACTAGAAAATTTGCAGACAGAATTGACCACTGATGGGCTAGAGCCCGAGCCTGGGTTTAGCCCGTCCTGGAAAAAGCCCGAAAAAGCCCGGTCTAAAAGACTTGATCAACACGTAATCTTTGGGAGTAAATCTTTTTTAACCTTACAAGAGTTGTGCTGCTTGTCAAAATAAACCTAAATTTACCCAAAAACGAATAAAAACACATAGAGAGATTATGGGAGAAGATCGGATAAGTTTGCTACCGGATTGCTTGCTGGTTGAAATCTTGTCTCGTTTAGGCTGCACGAGAGATGCAACCAAAACGTGTGTTCTCTCGAAACGATGGAAACATCTTTGGACTCTACTTCCGGATCTCATATTCAATGGTAATATAAAATACCGGAATTATGTTGTCTTATCGTTACTTCACAAAACCTTAACTCGATGCATTACCGGCCAAGCGAACCTCAATAAATTCCAACTGGTTACATGTTACGAGCAAAGGTTTGAACCACTAGTCAACGATTGCATTCGTTATGCTGTAAAGCGTAACGTTCAAGAGTTACGTTTGACTACATGGGATCCTGATTATATTGATAAGTTTGAGTTACGTTCCGAGTTTTTCTTCACCAATGATTGTTTTACTAGTCTTGAATTGTCATATCTTATACTTAATCCGGTTGGCGCCATTAATTGGAATAACCTTAGGAGTCTGTATATTTCACATGTGAATTTAGATGAAGACTTGATTCAGAATATACTAACTGGAAGCCCTCATATGGAAACTTTGATTTTGAAAGATTGCTGTGGATTTAGGATGTTTGATATTACATCAAAGAGTGTAAAAAAATTTGTGTTAAAGGGATACCGGGTTCGTAGATTTAAACCTGAGGAATTTGCACATATTATCAAAATCAAAGCTCCTTATATTTCCTCACTGACAATCGGAGATTACTTGCGCTTGTCGAAGCTTGTCTTGCTAAACGTGTCTTCTTTAGTCAAAGCTAACTTAGATTATAAGATGATGGGGTACTCTTTACCATATGATCAAGAAGCGGAGGAAGAAATGTTTAAAGGATTTATACAAAGCCTTCGCCATGTTAAAGAGCTAGACGTTGGGAAACTGTGTTCAGAGGTAAAATTTTCCTACTTCTTTTCAGCAGTTATCTCAAGAATTGTTCAATATATGCTTTGGTACTAGTTTTTTTTTTTTATCATTCAGTGTTTGAATTTAGATTACCTAAATAAACACGAATGATTGTGCCCCTTCACATTGCGGTTTTCTTGTTGGTAGGTTCTCTATCGTTTGGAAGCAAAAGGTTTCACTTTTCCATCGAACTTGAAGATTGCCGATGTTATTGCACATGAAAGTGGCGACTTGGATGGAGATTCAGAAGAAGTATTGCTTGATGATGGTCCTGAAAGTGAAGGTGCCGAGGCTGACTCACAACGCTTTGAACTCACGTTTATCTCAAAATTCAAAACTTGGTGTATTTCAAAATTAAGATACATTTGGTTCTGAATTATGTCAAATTTGATGTATTTTGTTTTCTTCTTTAATTGTGTGTTAGCTTCTTAATACTTTGTTACTCACGGAAACAATAAATGTCTACACACATACTGTAAGATTTACTGTTTTCCATAGGAAAGAAAAGATTTTAGTACCGATACCGAGCTGGTCCTGGTTGCTTGGTAACCGCTTACTATAAGCTCCTGGATGACATGGCTGACACTTTCAGCCCTTTATACGCATCAATGGTATTAATTGGATCAAAAGGATACAAGAAACAGTAAAATTTTAAACGATTTGGATCGATTGTCCTGCATAACTTCAACAAATTTGGATCAACATAGGAACTTTAAATGCATAAAGTAACTTATAATACTAGATTCATCGTGAAACTGCATATACTTTTTCACAGAATTCGATAGGCGATCAAGATCACGGACACATAATCCGTAATGAAGCGTTCAATAGCATAGTACTTTCGTTGTTTTCACCAGGATGATTCAGATAATGTAATCTAATAACGGCGTGGGAACCTATAATACCTAGAATCGGCAAACCCCATAAAATAAAGATTGTTTCTCTGTCTTCTAATCATATTCTTCAAGTGTATTCAACACTTTGACCATTTGAATTATTTTTCAAGACAAGCATCGTCTTTACTCTTAATATTAGTATGCATATTAGTCGATAGTTACGGGGTCTAAGTGTAAGTTGTTAGTCAAATAGGAAACAAGTTTATAGTCGGTTCCTAGAGTCTATATATACAGAGCATGTCAAACGATATAGATATGCCTAGGATAAGAGTCGACTGTTGAGTAGCCGGTTGCAACTCTTACACGAGTTAGGTTTTTCTCATAAAGAACTAACATACACATGGCGTTAGTGTAACAAATCTACCCGAGAAAGAATTTATCATAAAGAACTAAATGACATATGGTTTGTGTTGATATATATTGTATATAGTAACAATGAGATAGGTTTCAAGGTCAAACTAGCAGGTTTTCAGTTCCGAAATTGAGATACTCTCATCGAGTATGACAACAGATTTTCGGCATTAGAGTAAATTTCTATACATGATTTGCGGAAAAAATGTTAACTTGGTCACAAAATAGTAGCATGGTGATGTCAAATTTAGATGTTAATACTTAATATCACTACTTTGACTGAAAAAGTCAATTTACACTTGCAGAAAACTTTTACCTTATAAATATGAAAAAACTTTTACTTGACTTGCTTATATAATTGATTGAAGGAATTCGCTACGTTTCTGCACATTCTCGGTTGCTATCCAATGTTAGTGGTTAGTGGGTTGAGTCGTGCAATGATTGCAAATCGGATGATCTAATTTCGTTTATTTTTTCCTTGGCTCATCATCCAGAGACTGGGTAGACGATGAGGAAAAGGAAGTTTGGGATTAGCCTTTTTTTGGCTTGTATTTTCGTGTTGGTTTCAGTTTTGGATCCATTTAATCCTTTAACAAATGTCAAGTAAGCTTGCAGCTAGAACACACAAACTTGCACTAAACATGAAGCCCAAATTCTAATATGAACCCTAAAATGACTCAACGTCCATTTACTTTAAAGTTATCATTACGATAATTGTTCCATACATACGAGAACACTTGTGCAACAGTGAAGGGACCGGTCCACCTTGATCCCGGATGAAGTTTAAGACGAGAACCGAAACAATTACTCGATCACCACTTTTAGAATCTTTGGTTTGATCATTTTGTCATGAAACTTCTTTCTTCTTTCCTTAGCTAGTGAAAGTTTATGGACGTTAAATCGATAGTCGTGTGATAGGATCGAACTCGAGATCACGGGATTGCACACATTACGTGAAGAGTTAATTTATTTATTAAATATATTTATTATATTTATTAAATCAAACTGCAGCTAACGACCGTTAAGTAATTAAAGGTTAAGTTTTAAACGATCGTTATAGAATATTAAAGAAGCTAAAAGAAGGTGTCAGAAAGTTCTGGAAACCCCCTTTTAGCACATGTTATATCCGGCCTAAATAGAGGAGACAAGAGAGAAGGGAAAAGATTTTGTTGTTTTATCTTTTTTAACCTTGGAAGAGAAGTTTTCCAAGGGCTATATAAACACACCTAAGGCTTCATAATTTTTCATCCCATTCTCTCTTTTCTTTGTCCTAACCGCCGGCCAAACACACCCTTATTAGGGTTCTTCTTTGATTTTCTATAAGCTATTTTAGATCTAGTCCTAGCCCCTCTCTAGGGTTGTTGGGTAGATCTTCCATAGACTTGGAAGGCTCGGTTCTGTTCGTGCTAGACTCACGATTAGCTCATCGTATCACGTGTGTACAAGATCGTGGTGTGATCTTATTTTAGATTACATCCTGGTGGTGTTCTTGATCTACTTTTACCGGTGATCGTACTGCTAAGGAAAAGGTATGTAACCCTAGCCTTGATTAATTATAATTGTGTTATTTAAAGATCTTGTTAATCTGCTTCCGCTGTATGCTCTTTGATCTATGTTAGGTTTTTTTTTATAATTGTTATGATAATCATAAACCATCAGTGGCATTGAGAGCCGTTTTAACATGATTATAATTATCAAGATCTAAAGTTTTTTTTAACTAATATGATTTGTGTTAAAATTACATGTTGTTTTTTAGGTTTTATTAAAAATTAGTTTTTTTTTTGTTCAAAATGGCTTTGCCGTTTTTTATATATTAAAAAAAAAAAAAAAATTGTAAACCCTAAAATTACATGGTAATTCACTTTAGATTTATGCATGAATTAATTGTTATGTCATGTGTGGTTACGATCCGTACTAGTTTTAATTGTTAAGAGAATATGGAAGATCCGTAATAAACATGCATGTTTTTACGGATCATATAATTTTGATTGCTATTTGCTTCATTTGATTCAAAGTTTTAAAATTAGGGAAGACTTTTTATGTTCATAAAAACCCTAGATTTGATGTTCTTTGAATAAATTGTTTGCATGTGGCTATTTGATTTAGTTTTTTTTTTGTACTACTTGTTTTCATGCGTTTTTTTTGTATGTTGTAAACAAGGGTAATTTTTTTTAAGAAAAATAATATGGACTAAATCTTATCAAAATTAATGAATTATTTTGAGGCCTAAATTACATATGATTTGTGTTGATGAGAATTGCAATAGCAACTTAACGGCCTACTCAATTTTGACAAACTATAAAGTGGGTATAACGCACCGCTGGTCAAGTACCCGGTTAAGGAAGGAGGTGCTATGCTTTTACGCTGACCAAATTCCCGGCTCGCCTGTGCGTCAAAATTGGAATTACCTACGGTTGTTATTGGTATAATTCTTTAAGGTTGTTTGGTTTAACCAATACCTCAACTTGCAAATATATGATGAACTTTTAGTCTCACCAAAAAGTTTACTAAACGTTTTATTAAACTTATGCTATGGAGATGTATGCATGCTTCTCCATACATGATTTTGACACCAAAATCTATACCCTAAAATTTAAGTCATATGCCCTCTAATTGACGAACACTTGAAGTTACAATTGTCGTCATATAAGATATCGGACGATGTTGTAATGGAGAGAAAACTTCATGACTGAATAAGATTGCACATGAAGGTTTTACGTTCTTTAGATTAGTCGACTTAATTGAGTTACTCAGTGAGAACTGG